>PVKP010029499.1:0-2500 GCA_004027715.1 Plecturocebus donacophilus
TGTATGTACCTATGCAACAATCCTGCATGATCTGCACATGTACCCCAGAACCTAAAGTACAATTAAAAAAAAAAAGAAGAATGGAACTCCTACAAATCAGTAAGAAAAGAAAAGAAAAATCGGTCAGGAACTTCAAACAGGCACATTACAAAAGAAGATATCTAAAATGGACAATAAACACATTTAAAAATGCTCAACCATATTTGTAATCCAGGAAATAAAAATTATCACAATACAGGCAAAAAATGAATCAACTGATTAAATCTAGTATATGATAGGATGGGGAATATCAGAGCTTACATAAATTGGCCCAACCATATTGGAGAACAGAGTGTATTATTTAGTATGTGGAAGGTAGGTGCACCCTATGACCCGAACAATTCACTCCTGGGTAATATACTCTTAAAACTAATGTATATGAACACTAAGAAATATAGGAATGTTTACAGCAGCATTGTTCACAATATCTGAAAATGGACATAATCTAATGCATATCAATAATAGTCATATGTTCAAACACTATCCAACAATGAAAATGAACTGCAACTATAAACAACATGGATGCGTCTTATATGAAATAATGTTAAGCAAAAGCGGACACACATATGGATAAATATAGCTTAGATTCTATTTATTAAAAGCTTAAAATCTACATTGTTTTGGAATTCACACTTGGGTAAAATTGTACTGAAACGCAAAAGCCAGGAATGTGGTTGTTTCAGAGAATGGGAAATACAATTATCCATCAGAAGACACAGAAAGGCTTTTAGGGACTGTCAATTTTCTTTTATTTTTAAAACTGTGGTAAAACATACATAAAATCTACCATCTTAACCATTAAGTGTACAGTTTGGTGAATGCTGTTAGTGCAGTAAGTACATTCACATTGTTGCACAACCATCACCACCATCCAACTCCAGAAGTTTTTTTCATCTCAATACGAAATTCTATGTCAAACAATAATTCCTCATTCTCCACTTCCCCCAACCCCTGGCAGCCAACATCCTACTCTTTCTATGAATTTAACCACTCTAGGTACCTCATGCAATAATCATATAGTGTTCATCCTTCTGCAACTGGCTTATATCACTTAGTATATATTGTCTTCAAGCTTCCACCATGTTTAAGCATGTATCAGAATTTTTACGGCTTCCTTTCTAAGGTTGAATTTCCATTGTATGCATATACTCCTTTTTGTTTATTCATTCATATGTATGCATATACTTCTTTTTGTTTATTCATTCATATGTATGCATATACTCCTTTTCGTCTATTCAGCAACACTTGGGTTGCTTCCACCTTTTGGCTGTTGTGACTAATGCTGCTATGAATATAGATGTATAGAAACCTGTTGAGTGCCTACTTTGAAAAGATTTTTGTTTCTCAGCAAGTTTCAAAATTATTGATAATGTGAATCAATATGAAATTCATTTTCTATATGTGCATTACATTACACAAAATGGTTTTAAAACCATCCTACAGACCTGGAATTTAGTTACCCTGAAAAATGTCTTCTTGGATTCTGTTTTTGTATTTCTTCATATGTTCCTCACTTATCCTACTATTGAAGCAAGCACTGTTTCTTTTCCATTTTCCTTTTTAAAATACTTTACTAGTGAGGTGTAAAATATACAGAAAAATGCTCAGGAAATAATCATCAGTGTGATACATTATTCACAAAATGAACACTCTGGTTTGAGTATGTGTGTGCATGCATGGGGTATGTTTGAAACAAAATATGCAGTTATTTTAGGAGGCCAGCAATGTCTTAAGCTGAAAAATGAACACTGTAAGTGTGCTATTTAGATATAAGAAGGCAAATAACATGATCTCTTAAAGTGTAAACACTTAAAAAGAGTTAAAAGTTGCCCTTTATGAGTGGAAATTGTAGATGAGGAAAGGGTGGGTGGGTTTTTTTTTCATAATTTGTGTATTTGAAAATAGTTAAGATGTGTTATATTTAAATATATATTAAATGCATTTAAAAATTACATACATTGCAATTTGAAGATCATTTACTATTAAGAATAAATTAATCAACTTCTATATTCTATCTTCCTCTATCTCAAATAAGGCTCTCTTCATTATTTCAAATGTTTATCCAGGTTTTGCTTTAAATCACCTTGAATTTTAGTATTATTTTAATGTCAATGTTTTAAATTATGACTTTATGGGGACTTGCTTCTAAATTGTGTGAAGCTTTTTAGCCACATTTTGTTTCCTAACCAAACACTCGAGTGGTATTTTTTTACCCATGAATTATGTAGTATCTCATGTCTTTACATTTCCTGGATATTTTATCATCATTCTTTCTTTTTGGTGAAATAGATCTTCAAAGAATTCTTTTAGAAAGGATTTGTGAGTGCTAATCTTTGTGATCTTTTAATCCTTTGTTCACGGAAAAAGTTAAGTCACATGCTATCTCCTATGTAAAAATTCTCAGGTAAAATCATTTCAAGGAAATGAAATTACTTAAGAATATTCTTCCTTTCATGCTTTA
>PVKP010029499.1:7500-28938 GCA_004027715.1 Plecturocebus donacophilus
AGCCACATGCACCCTTTCTTTCCTTGTTAAACAGAGGCCAGTTTGCTATTCTTAGTTCCAGCGGAAGTGGATCTGACGTGGGCGATCAGCACCTTCCTTTACCAATGGCTTATGGAACTCACGTCCAGCACGAGAGTGGATGTTTGCCCAACAGAACTCACAGTAATACTGCAGGCAAGTGACATTGGCACAAAAAAAGGGAGCAAATTTTCCACCACAGCGTGCGCCCTGGCATTCATCACACATCTGGTCATCTAGCACATATGGCTTTACCTCCACCTTGAAAAAAAAAGAAGTCTCATTAGGATCTGCTTCAGAAATCAAATTCTCTAAAAACTTAAATTGTTTCTGTAGAGGAAAAAAAGGACCAGCATTAAAAGGTTAGGAAATGGGCAGTTTTTCAAAGAAGAAGTAGGTTTGAGAAACTACTCCTTTACCATGTAGTAGGTTAAAATACTTTAAACATCTATTAAAAAATCTGATATTTGCAGAACATTCCATGCTCACCTTTCTTGAATATCATCTTTGAAAAACCTGTGTGCTGGTATTTTCAGAGTTGGGGGCGATTGTGAGTGAAAAATAAAAGAGATATCAAGTAGTCATGGAAGAGTTTCCACACCTTTTTCCCTCATTCCAGTATCACTTGTGAAGTGTCAGAACCCAAACAGCCACTGATTAAGGCAGCGCTTCACCACTGCAGGTGAAAGTCACACTCTGCTTGGAAATAACTGGCACAGACAAGCCAGACTGTGGAGAATCTTACAAAGAGCATGCCTAGACTTCTGCAAATTTGTAAGATATAAAGTACTAGTCCTGTTGTGAAGGTCTGACTTGGCAGAATACTTCAGACCGGAGTCAACTCTGAATGATAAACTTTTCCACCTCAGTTTTCACTTCTGTCAAGTGAGAATAACAGATCTTGTCTCAGAGTTGTGAAGCTTAAATTGTGAATGTAAAAGCATAAGACAGTGCTTTGCACATGGTAAAATAGTCTATAAATTAGTATTAGCTACTATTAGCTGCAATAGCCTTGCTTTCCCGCTTGTGATAACTTTATGAATGGAAGGTTTTTACCTTTGTTTGGCTGAAAAGTGCCAGATAGCCTAACAGCTCAGCTGTTCAGTACCAGATAGCCTAACAGCTCAGCCATTCCTTAGGAGATGATAGAACGCTGAGTGTTCTGAAGGACTGGATTGAGATAAAGTAAAGGTTGCCCATAGTAAAAAATAATGACCCAACAATTTGTATTCTGAATGTATTCTATTGAAATACTTGCATGCGTACAGAAAATGAAAATAAATGTATTTTCTGCAATGTTATTTGTAAGAACAACAACAAACTAGAAACAAACCTAAAAGTTGATTAAAAGAACTGTAGGATGTTCATTTGATAGATAGGTAATAGAATTACATTGTTGTTTATATTTCCCTGATTATGATTAATATATTTTATGTATATTAGACACAGCTTTTCTGAATTGCTTGTTTGTATTTTTTTTATGTTTTGTTGCTGGAGTGTTTTTTGTTTGTTTTTTAAAACTGATTTATGAGTTCTCTTTGCCAGTTAAGAATTTTTAACCTTCTTTCCAGGGATTTTACAATCTTTGACACAAACTTTTAAAATTTTTATGCTTGATCTTTGTCTTTTAATTTTTTCCTTTATGGGTTCTATCTTTTCTTTGCCAGGCTGCTATTTTTGATTTATTATCTTCATTACAATTATAGTTATACTAAAAAAATTATTATGACCCAAGAATAAATCAAGGTGATGAGAGTTACTGGATTGCATCTCACTGAATTATAAACTCCATGAACACAAGGACAGCACCCATTTGCTCAACATTCAGTTCCCAGTACCTAGAATAATATCTAACACGAAGTAGAAATGCTATAAATATACGAGTGAATGCAATACATTTACATATGTTTTCTGGGTTTCTTTCTCATGGTTATTTCTTGGTTTTTTTTTTTTTTTTTTCCATAAGATTTTAGGCAAATTGAAACCAGGGTCTGTGATGTCTACTTCACTTCCACAATACCTGATAAAAGGCCAGATGTTCAGGAGTTATGTGTTTTAATATAATAACTATTGAACAAAAATTTTACAAATGCAATGATTTCAATTATATGTATTTTTTAAACTCTATGAAGCTAAGCTACTTAACTTAAAACCATACACTGTAAAGATGGAAAATTGAATTTCAAAACCTATTTTTGATTAATAATCTCTAATAATTAAACTCTTCTATACATGAAAGGAGTTTCACTGACACTTCACCTAGTCTTATATTTTAACATTTACTAGAAGTCACAGTGAATTATACTACTCATGAAATAACATACAAAAAATATAATGAATTACACATCTGTGGTGACTGTGCTTTCCAGCTCTCAGATAGAACTAAACCACAGTATCCATCAGTGTCAACAGTAAGTGGAATAAACAATTTTCATTTCCTCCAAATAAGTATCCTATGTATCCTTGAGTTGGTACTTACACACTTAAATTTATTTAATTTTTATGGCTTAATAGCCATATTCATATTGGAGAGATGAAACGTATAAACGTTAATGGTTTAATATTTCTTTGTGTAAGCAATATTAGTGACTTGTAAAATACTTAAGGCTCAAATTCTTTCAAATACAGTTTACATATCTTTGTAGCACATATCTTAGAAAATAAGCTTTTCCCTAAGGTATTTCAATGCCTTTTCAAGAAGGCACGTGTATCTTAATTCACCTGCTCTGCAACTGAGTTGCTCTTGAAGAGTCAATACTCCGCTCCAAATAATTGGTCCTTCACTATCATTTTGGAAACCAAGAGGTATGAGGTATGACACTGCAACAGTCTTTTTCTTCTGCTAGTGCACATTAAACACCCTGATTAGACACTATGTAAATAACATCCTCTGTGACCTATTACCTCTCTGTAAAAGTAGGGGATTACGCTAGATCAGCAGTCTAAAGCACTGCTGTACATTTGTGTCACTTTCAGAGCTTTATAAACTCCTGTTGTTCTGGCTGCCTCTCAAGTCAATTCAGCAGAACCTCAGGGGCTAGGACCCAAATACCAAGATTTTTCTAAGTTCTCAGGTGAATAATGTACAGCACAGGTTGAGACCACAAGACTAGAGGAATTCTTAACATTTAGACAAGTTCAGAAAGGTTATCTATGCATGTCTTATCAAAAGCAGAGAACCTCAGTTTATTTGGCAACTGAAATTTTAAGTAGCAATGCAAACAAAAAAAAGCCACTCTGCATTTGTGAACTGAACCTATGCTGCATTTCTTTTCTAATGGGATGGCTGGGTAACTACATTGAGGACTACTTCTAGCATGCATGGTCTAGTCAACTGGTATTGGTTAACCAGCTTCCTTGACCCCAAAATAGTCTTTTAATGTGCCAAACAGCCCCAGAAGAGGATTCAAGAAACTGTTATATTGGGAAAAGGGGTACCCACTCAAATTATATCTTCTATCTACTAATTTGGATATAAAAAATTCATTTACCCCATATTCTTAGTGTATTTCTGCTGAACTATAAATATAATTATTTTAGAATATGCTTAGGTATGTATAGGAATTGTTCACAGATTTTGGCATAAAACAGATTTGTAAATGAATGCTAGAGTCTTTCCCTACTTTAGAAGGTAGTCACTACTTGGAATTATTCAATAGGGTTTTAGTTATCATTCCTAGTGCTTAAAAGTTCTTATTGTGATGATTCAGGCAATGCTACTCAAAAAAAATATTTAAGTGTAGGTCAATTATTTTAGAGAAATATACATGATGCATTTTTATTTTAGACTTTGTGACAAATGAAAACAAACATTTAAATAACATTCTGCACCAAGTTTTATTCTAAGTGTTTGTGTATATGTGAATTCATTTAGTCCTCAAAACCGAGAAAGACATATTATCATTGTTTTCCATTTTACAAGTGAGGAAAAAGGCAGAGAGAAGGTTAATTTGTAGAAATGGGATTCAATCCCAGGCATTCTGACTCCAAAGTACAGGCTCTTAAAACAACCTCTGCCTCCATGGTTAGAATATTTGACCTTACTGGCTGATAAAAATTTTTTGACATGGCTGCACAATGACATTAATATTTTTTATATTATACCTAAATTTTAAAGTGTGTTCAGGAATTTTACATTTCAAGGATATTTTTATATAATATCCTTTAAGACTTAAAGAAGTATAAAAACTAAACAGTGTTTGAATTATATTATTAACTAACTCTTTAGTGTATGACACTTTGGATCAGCACATTATTACAGGACATAAGTGACTTCCCAATATGCAACTTACACGTTTATCAATGTCACCGTGCTGAAGCTGAACAAACCGAGCACTAATGGCAGCAATATAGCTCTGCTGATTGGAGAAAGCAACTCGCCCCGCACCTTTTGGGTATTTTAGCTCAGGATCTGTATCAATTCCTGCATAACAAACTCCACCATATAGCCGGTCCATGATCATAGCAAGTTCCACTTCAAGAGGAAAAGAAGTTTATGTCAAATGTGAGAGGACACAGTAATCAACAATTTTTAAGTACTTTTTGTAAAACATAGAAGTCAATTGTATGTCATTATTTGACCAGGTGTAGAATGGCAGATTAAGAGGCTATTGTTAAAGGAGGACTGAGATCAAGGATGCCTTTTTTTTTTTAGTTATAAAGTGACTCACTGCCATCACATCCTTCCCACTTACTGGCACTAAACCCACTACATATTCTATCTTCTGTCCTATAGAGAAATAGCTCCACACTCTTTCCTATTACCAATCCTTTCACTTGCATACTAGATCCCATCCACTTTAAGAAGAGATACTGCTTCAGCAATTCTCCCCTTTCCCTTATGTATCACCAGTTTTCCCCTTATACTAGATCATTCTCAAGTACACTCTAATTTTCCTGTCTTAAAAAAATTCTCATAACACTTTTTCCCCTCTCAGTTGCTACTCCATTTCTCTGTTCCCCTTTACAACCAAAATTTTCAAAATCTATTCCAGTATTTCCCAATTCCCTTCCTCTCATTCTTTATTCAACTATTTCTAATCAGACTATCACACTATGACTCCACTGTAATTGTTCATGCCAAGTACAATGGTCAATCTATCTGTAAGTGGCACTGAACACAGTTAATCCCTTCTTTCTCATTCAAATATTTTCTCTATCAGGCCTCTGGAATATATTATCCCACCAATTCTACTCCTACCTCACTGATAAATTTCTTCTGAGTTTTCCTTGATAGTTCATCCTAAACTCCTTAACTTTTTGATGTCAGAGTACCCTAAGTTTCAATCCTTGCAACACTGTCTACACTCCTGACTTTGGTAACTTCATCCTGTATCATACCTTTAAAGACCACCTATGTTTTTAAGCTCCTACACTTATATCTCTAGTATGGACGTTTCCCCTGGACTCCAGACTCATATAAGCAACTGTCTACTGGACAACTCGATATTTAACAGGCACTGGCCACACTCAAGTATGTTAAAAATGGAACTCATAATCTTCCTCTATCCCATTAAACTTGCTCCAGTGAGTTTTTGCTGACCCAGTTAGAAAGCAACAGAAAAGATGAAGTTGTCAAATTATGATCTTTGGCTTCATCCTTTCTGTATTCTTCTCTTGCTCCCTACCACACATACAATCGTGTGAACTTCATTTTCAAGACCTATCTAGAGTCCAATCGCCTCACCTCCATCACTAACATCCTGATTCAAGCTAGTATCATTTTTCATCTTGTTCATGACAATAACCTTACCTCTTTGCTTTTGACCCTTGCCTTCTCAGCTTGTTTTTAAAACAGTATAGTGATTCTCTTAAAAAATATATCAGATATCACCATAAAAAAATATAACAAAAATATATCATATATCATGGTTTAATTGAAATTTCTATTTGAGAGCTCTGAATGGTGTCATAAACTTAGGTTCAAAACCAAGATCATGATCTTCCCTTCCAATTTGTTCCTCTTCCAGTATTCCTTCCCTCTCAGTAAAAGGTATCACTATGCACCCAGCGGCTTATGACTGAAAGATGACATTCAGTCTTTGTGTTTACCTACTATCTGTTACCTCTGTTCACCTGGCTTTCTCCATTGCTACCAGTAATCCAAGCCACCATTGTCTAATTTCCTGGACTGTAATAATAGGATCCTAAACTGGTCTGCCTGTATTTACTCTCACCCTGCCCCCATCTCTATAAGTCATTAGCTAAAGTGAACTTTGAAAACTGAAAATATGATCATGTCTCTCTTTTGCTTAAAAACTCTTCAGTGGTTTACCCTCGCTCTAAGGATAAATACCATGTTAGCCTATTGGACTTGTATGATTTGACTCCTATCTACTTTTGCAATGTCTCCTTGTTTCCCTTCTATCACTCCTTGTATCCCAAGTCAGCCACTTTGGGCTTCTTTCAGTCCCTCCAAAGCACCCTGTTTCCCTCCACTCAAGACCTTTAAATAAGCTGTTCCCTTTCTGTGAAACACACTCCTCAGAACCCTACTACCACCCTGATCCTCCCCCTTTTGCTCAATCCTTTATATGTCAGTTCAACTACAAATATCTTTAAGATATCAGACTATATAGTATTTCCTTGCTACATGCTCTTCCGTTCCCTACAGTACTTCTCTGTAGAAGTCATCATGTTCTGTAAGTATTTACATGTATGAATAGTTCTTTAACACATATCTCTAAGACTGGGGAGAGGGTGTTCTCAGTGATGGAAATCACTAACATTCTATACATGGTGCACAGTATCATCTAACATGTGCAGACTGGGCATATACACCTACAATTATATCCCTATGTGACATATTTTGGTTGGTTTCTAGTTCTTAGGTATTGATAAACAGAAGTTTATCGTCATTCACTTATCTAAAGTATTACTTCGGCTAATGACTAAAATACTGATAAAGAGAAAATAATTCCGTATTTCTTCATCAGAATCAATCAAATAGACTCCAAATTCTCATATCTCAAGAGAGGTTCACTTAGGAAATCAGAAGTATTTAGGTGAATTCTTCTTATAGTTTGCTTGGAGTTAGCAACTACACTAATACTGATAGGTAAGTATCCAATTCTGCAGTTTGAGAGTTTCAAGAAGGGTGTCTCAGAATATGTTTCAAAATTCTGTAGTTAGCAACTATTGGAGCATGAAGAATCTGCTCCTGTTCTGTCCAATAGTGTCATGTATACAATAGCTTCTGAATGTTTATTGACTAGGACATACTTAAATGATTCTTTAAACAAAATTATTAACATTCTACTTACCAGCCCTTAATGGCCGAGGAACACCTCCAACAAAAATTGTTTTTCGGGGATCCAAAGGCTGAGAACCATCCATTACAAAATCACTGTCACTTAAATTCCAAGGACGTATTTGAACCTATGAAGAAAATTACATTGGGTCTTACTCCCTTGATGGCTTATGAGGGTTGTTTTTGCCAGTTAATAGTTATTCTTTTATTGTTTAAAAACTTGTATAGTAGGATTTGGAAATAAATTATTTTCATAACTTTTGATATAGATACTATATGTCAACAGTCTCAACCTTTATGGCACCAGGGACCAATTCTGAGGAAGACAATTTTTACAAAGATTGAGGGGGTGGGGGATGGTTTTGAGATGAAAGTGTTCCACCTCGGATCATCAGGCATTAGATTTTCATAAAGAATGTGTAACCTAGATCACTTGTATGTGCAGTTCACAACAGGGTTCACATTCCTATGACAATCCAATGTCACCTCTGATTTGACAGGAGGTGGAGTTCAGGCAGTACTGCTGACTTGCCTACCACTCATCTCCTGCTGTGTAGCCTGGTTCCCAATAGGTCATGGACCAATACTGGTCCACCACCCAAGGGTGGGGGACTCCTGCTATAAATTATCTGGATGTTTCAAAAACTAAAACTCAGTGTGGTAGTTTACTTGTTATTTTATTCATTAACAATCATTTCAAAACAATTTTGAAAAATTAGCATTTGTAGCCTGAAGTTCACGTGGTATTTACTTACTGGTTTGTCCTTGATGGTAGGGCTAGAAACACACAGATAGAGCTTTCCATCTTCTTCAATACAAGCATCAATTAGTGCTTGAACTGAGCTCTCTTCTTGAAAGAGAAGAAATGCATAGCCTGGAATAACCATTAAAGATGAGGCAATATGTCAGGCTGAGTGATTTTACTCCAAATTTCAGTGCTATTTAGAAAATACATGCTTTTTTTGGAACATATATGTTTTATTGCACTTTAGGTCCTGGGGTACATGTGCAGAACATGCAGGATTGTTAGATAGGTACATACACAGCAATGTGGTTTGCTGCCTTCATCCCCCCTTCACCTATATCTGGCATTTCTCCCCATGTTATCCCTCCCCAACCTCCCTACCTCCTGCTGTCCCTTCCCTACTCCCCAACAACAGAACTCAGTGTGTGATGCTCCTCTCCCTGTGTCCATGGGTTTTCATCATTCAACACCCGCCTATGAGTGAGAACATGTGGTGTTTGATTTTCTATTCTTGTGTCAGTTTGCTGAGGATGATGGTTTCCAGATTCCTCCATGTCCTTACAAAGGACACAAACTCATCATTTGTTATGGCTGCATAGTATTCCATGGTGTATATGTGTCACATTTTCCTTGTCCAGTCTATCACTGATGGGCATTTGGGTTGGTTCCAGGTCTTTGCTATTGCAAACAGTGCCACAATGAACATATGTGTGCATGTGTCTTTATAATACAATAATTTATAATACTTTGGATACATATCCAGTAATGGGATTGCTGTATCAAATGGAATTTCTATTTCTAGGTCCTTGAGGAATCGCCACACTTTGTCTTCCACAATGGCTGAACTAATTTACACTCCCACCAACAGTGTAAAAGTGTTCCTATTACTCCACATCCTCTCCAGCATCTGTTGTCTCCAGATTTTTTAATGTTGCCATTCTAACTGGCATGAGATGGTATCTGAATGTGGTTTTGATTTGCATTTCTCTAATGACCAGTTATGATGAGTATTTTTTCACATGTTTGTTGGCCTCGTATATATCTTCTTCTGAAAAGTGTCTGTTCATGTCCTTTGCCCACTTTTGAATGTTTTTTTTTTTCTTGTAAATCTGGTTTAGTTCTTTGTAGATTCTGGCTATTAGCCCTTTGTCAGATGGGTAGACTCCCAGATAGATTAAAGACTTAAACATAAGACCTAACACCATAAAAACCCTAGAAGAAGGCCTAGGCAAAACCATTGAGGACATAGGCATAGGCAAGGACTTCATGACTAAAACATCAAAAGCACTGGCAACAAAAGCCAAAATAGACAAATGGGATCTAATTAAACTCCAGAGATTCTGTACAGCAAAAGAAACAATCATTAGAGTGGACCGACAACCAACAGAATGGGGAAAAAAATTTTTTTTTAATGGTATAATGATATCCTTTATTCTCACAGACTCAACTTTTTAATTTTAATATGTGTTCCTGTGGGAACTGTGTTTGAATATGTGCCATTTTTAACATTTTGGCACATGAAAGCCTGATAGGTTTTTAAAAGTCAGATGCTGCATCTTTTGAACAGGAAAACCTATGTTTTTTTTTTTTAAATATATATACATATTTTATTGCACTTTAGGTTCTGGGGTACATGTGCAGATCATGCAGGATTGTTTCTTTTTTTAATATATATACATACATTTTAAAAATATATATACATATTTTATTGTACTTTAGGTTTTGGGGTACATGTGCAGATCATGCAGGATTGCTGCATAGGTACAAACATGGCAATGTGGTTTGCTGCCTCCATCCCCCCTTCACCTATATCTGGCATTCTCCCCATGTTAACCCTCCCCAACCTTCCTACCTCCCACTGTCTCACCCCATTCCCCCGCAATAGACCCCAGTGTGTGATGCTCCCCTCCCTGTGTCCATGTGTTCTCATTGTTCAATACTCGTCTACGAGTGAGAACATGCAGTGTCTGATTTTTTCTCAGTTTGCTGAGAATGTTGGTTTCCAGATTCATCCATGTCCCTACACAAAGGACACAAACTCATCGTTTTTTATGGCTGCACAGTATTCCATGGTGTATATGTGCCACAGCCCCTTCCTGACACCTTACACAAATTAACTCCAGATGGATTAAATACATGCTTTTGAAAAAAATAACTGTCAAATAGGACTAAAAACTATTTACCTTTTATAAGAGAATACAATATCCTATGTAATACACATCAAAACAGTTATTAAGTAAAGCCATTGGCTACTTTATATACAGCACTTGCTATCAGGTACTGTACTAACAACTTTACATGCGTTATTTCATTTAATTCTCGAAAGTCTATGAAATATTATTCCCATTTCATAGAAGAAAAAATCAAAGTACAAAAGTCAGTCTCACAGTAAGTAGGTGGTTGAAAAATTTCAAACCCAGGTCAGCCCCAAGGTCTCTCACACTTTCTCTAGTAGTGATACTACCTTCTTAAAGAACTTGGCAGAATTAACCAGGTGAGTATATCTGGAACTAAAGTTTCCTATAAATGCCCTCAGGGTAATCCAAGTTCTAGGGCATACTTTTAGACTGGAACACACTTGGAAAGGTTCAGGAAATCCCTAAGCAGAGAAATGTTCCACAGTCTCATAAAAATTTCTCAATGATACTAAGAAAGCTACAATAGGAAGGCTGGAATGAAACATGTTCCTTAATAAAACACAGGTCAGATGGATCAAAACTTTTAAATCAAGCCTCAACTTGGAAAACAGTGGAATATCTTTTTCAAACTGTTTGGAGATTATCTAGACTTGTAAACAACCAATTGTCAATCTTCAATAAAAAATCATGTATCCAGCAGACAGAACAGACTACATTATAAAAAGAAGGCATCAAAATTTACACTGCAAGTTTACTATCATGTGATTATTCCCACCAGGTGATAGCTATGAATGATCTATCCCTTACCTTGGCAAGATTTCTATGTGAACAAATGTACAGTATTTTAATCTAGTCCCAATATGTAGCAGACATCAAGCAGGCCATGTATGTCTGTTCCACCATATGATGGGAGGTGTAAGGTCATGTTTTACTCAGATAAAAAAACTCAGCTTATTGCCAATAATGGCTTTATGCCACAAAGGCCTGATAGGACACTAAAGTACTTCATTTTAATAAAATTAAAATACCTGATTGCATAAAATATATCTGAAGCCATTTCACCCTATATAAATGATTTTACCCTATCCAAACACAGACTTCCAAAGGTAGTCTGTATTAAAAAACACAGTATTAAAAAACTTGTCTTAGACAACTTTTTACATTGCTGGAAACAATTTAAATATTCTTGAAAATAATAATGATTTTTTTAAGGCTTTAATTTTGATACAAAATAAGGATCTGGGAACTATAAGTATTTTGTAATAATTAAGAGGATATAAGACCAATTTGCTAAAATAGTGTATATTAAGTTAAATATTTTAATGTTGCCTAATTTTTATAATTTTGATGTTAATATTTTAATACTGCTTAATTTTAAAATAATACTTTAAATTCAATATTTTTAATACTGTTTAATTTTTGTTATTATTAGGAAATATTTATATTATAAAAATTAATTTGGCCATATTGGGTAAATTATGACTTAGGTAATGCAAGTCATTAGATATAATACTCTTAACAAAAACATACTATATAGCGGCTTCTTTAGAATTTGTTAAAGCAAGCTAACCATCACATAAGGTGAAGGTTATTCACTACAAAGGAAACATGTACGTGTGTGCTTCAGCTTCTAATGGCTCTAGTTACTGCTGTAATTATAAGGGAGCTTCCTCCACTGGATGCTTCTCTATCAGTGTTTTCCAAACCATGGAAAATGCTGAATTACAGAAATAACAAATTTACTTGTAAGAACAAGGTTTGGGAATACCGGTCTTCAGAAACGGCTACAATTAACTGTAACTGTACCAAAAAAACTATGATTTGCCAGTGCCAATTTTTTTTTCTATTAGAGAAACTAAATACTGCAAAACCATAACAACAATGATAGCAATAAGAGCAATAAAGACTATAACTATTCTGTTTCATTAACTTTGTTCCATCCCATCTTTCTAGGCTTAGAGTACACCATCCCTGTAAGTGAACAAGTAGCTCACGCAAAAATGTGCATCTCTCCATTCAAACAATTCCTAATTCCTTTTTAAAATTCTATTTCCATTTCTGCCTGGAACTCTGTTCAAGCACTTTTTTTATCTATTTATATACAGTATCTTAGATTAATTCCAAAAACCTCTCAGTGAAGCTTTCCCCCATCTACTTGAAGCAATTTCTCCATTCCATAGTATTTTTTGTTGTTTATCTCATTTATCAGGCAGTTAACAATCCGTAAATTATTGAGAATACAAATACTCACAAAGGTATATAAAGACACTATTTTATAGACCATTGGAAGAATCTGACATTAATAACCATAAATTTTTTAAGTTGTAAAAATGTAATACTGCAAAACTCTGATGAGTGCTAGGAGTGAAAGACACAGGCAGCACTAGAGCGGGGCAGGAGGAGCTAAACTCATTTGGTAGATCCTCAAAGTTTTCTTTGATCAACTTACACTTAAGCTTGAGATACAAAAGATAAGCAGGGAATACAGAGATAAATAGACATAAGGAAGAGACACCTTCAGCTCAGAGATTATCATACTTAAAAGCCCTGAGGCTGGATAGAACAAGGTCAGTTTGTGGGACTGGAAGGAAATATGCAGTAATAGGAAAAGAAGCTGGAAAGAAGGCGAGGCCAGGCAAAGTGAATGTATTTTTGCTTTTATCCTAAAAATAAGAGAAATCACTAAAGGGTTTATGCAGAGGAGTAAGTAATAGCACCATCCAGTGAGTTTTCAGACTGCTGTGGCTAGAATATAGGAGAAAACTGGAGAGGGCTAGAGATATGGACAGACTAGAAAGACAGCTGAAGTAGTCCAGGCTAATGATGATGGTAGCTTAGTCAGGAACATTACAAAATAACTCAATATTCAATAAAAATGGCATTTCTAAAGTAAACTTTATAAACTTTATAAAATTGCAAGATAGTAAAACTATGGACAACGACACTAAAACTAAGCTAATAAATAAACAGCTCTAACTATGTGGAGCTAATTTTCTCTCTAAACCTCTGATAAACTCCAGACTACATGGAGAAAGGTACATAGTTTAATTAGATTCTCAGAGGCCTGGAATCCAGAATCCTCACTCAAAAGATGCTCTTGATTCTATACATACATATAAATCTACAAGTATTTTAAAAAATCACTGCATTATTCCATTTATTTAAAAAACTATGTGAACTATTAGTGGAGGTTCTATAATTCTCAATGGCAGAAAGTAGAGATGATTCATATAATTCATCACTAGAAAACTGTACCTATTTTTGTTCTGTGCCAATAACTTCTTTATCATGCTTCTTTTCCCAGAGTAAAAATCAAACCATTTAACAGTTCTATTGGAGTCTTTTCCACAGGCTTGACAATTCACTAAATCATGAGACTAAACAATATGTGTGGTGTGCTTTTTCTAAAATTATATTTCAGCAATGTTCAAAGTAAAGTCTTAATCTTTGAGCCTCCCCCTTTCTTATACTCGCTTGAGAACCTTCCATTAGCAATTCTGACTAATTGAATTAATGTTCAACTCTCTTTTCTCCTCTCTTCCTCTTGTTACTGTGGGCAGGATACACTTCCTCTCCCCACAGATGGTGACTTGATTATGTGACTTGCATGTGAAGGTAGCACAATTTGTGATTCTTGTCCTGTGGTTATCAGCCATGGTGTCTTCCTAGCAATAACTAACACAACTAAGCATCTTCCTCAAGTTCTACATCTTTATATAACTGAAAAAAAAAAAAAGACCTAACTGGCTACTTTGTCTTGTATCGAAATCATTCATCAACAGAGTTGGTAATAATTTATCTTGCTCTGCTATTATCTAAACACTTAATGTAAACCTCATGTTTCAACTGTTCATAAATTTGTATTTAGTAAAAGATAAAACACGTCATATAGATCTTAGTTTCACAATGCAGACAGGTACTGTTTCCTATGTCTATACCAAAGCTACTTAGAACGATGCTTTAGACAGAGAAAATACTCAAATATACGTTGATCAGAGTCTATGAAATCATTATCAAATCGTAGAAAGTCTCTTATGACTCTTAGCTGGATAATTAATTGATACTGTTTCTTTTGCTCTCATACAACCAATTTCCTAGCAAATATAAACAATAACAACCCTTACCTTTTGGTGGAAAATAGGACTTGCTTTCTGCTTTATGAGGCCAATCTACTACCAAAGGCCCAAATCTTCTGAAGCTAGCAGTTATTTCATCTTAAGAAAGTACAATAATAATTAGTTTCAGTAATTCGTTCTAAGAAATTCTGTACTTTTACTATGAAGATTAACATTTAAAGGTGCCAAATACCTTAGGATAAATCAGAATACAAACACTGGGAATATGTTGAATATACTTCAAACTAAATTCACTTTTAAGCAGTGCACTGGCTAGAATAATCAATTCCATGTGAATTTTAAAATTTTATATAACATTGATGGATACTAATGACTTTATAGTACACCAAACCAAAAACAGCACTGGCTTGAAAAAAAGTCAACATTATATAAGTTAAATAAAATCTATTACTGTTTCACAAATCAAATCATTTTATTACAGGAAAAAAGATCTGCTGCAAGACTTGAATAACTATAATGCTGAAAGACTACACTAGGGTCTGATACATGCAGGGAAGTTTCACTGAAGTCCATATAGGTTAAATCCAATGATATGTTTTATGTTATTTCATTACATGGAAATTTTATGAAGATCAATACTTATTAGAATAAGTTTGTAGATATCTGAATCATAACTAAAAAATTTTCTAACATGTAGGAGTGAGTGACACATGTCCCATAACCTCACAAATAAAGCTTAATATTTTAAACCTTCAATTAATTTTCTTTTGTTATAATTATATATAATCATTTTCACATACAATTATTAGTGTCTGTGGAACCCTAATTTCCTATTCATGTTCTGTTTCCATTTCTCTTTCGGGTTTAATAGCCTCTTTCTTCCCTGTTTCTAAGAGCATATTTATCTTTAAAGAAATTAAACTTTTGATTATCAAGCATTGCAGATATAATTTTATGGTTGGTTCCACTGATTTCAGTGTGTGTGTGCATGCACACATTATAGTGATATAAAAAGTTTTAAGTTTTATATATCTAAATAAGTTCATATATTAAAAACAAATAGAATATGACCTAGGTCATGAAAATCTTACTTAGAAAAAAAATGCCTGCAGTTACAAATATTATAAGATCTAAAGAAAAAAAATCATAAGTTATTTGTTCAACTACTTTCATATTTCAACGGGTGATAAAATATTTTAAAACATGAAAATGCATTCTAATTCTGAAAATCTCTAGGTGGTAAAAAACTTCCATAGCCCATTCACATTAAATTTCATATTTTTTTTGGTTTTTTTTTTAAAGCCCAAATCACCATCTTAATAAGTATCTTAAAAAATACCTTCATCAATATCTGGAGGAAGACCACCAACAAAAACTTTTCGAGAGAAGCGTTCTATTCGCTCCCCATTTTGATGAGCTGAATAACATGTGGGTGAATTTAAAACTCCAACTTGATCGCTGTGACCATCATCTAGCAAGCCATCATCTATTGGAAAGAGGGAAGAACGACCTAGAATATAAGAACAAATATAACTTGAATCTCAGATATGAGAAAATGATAAATTAAATCTAAGCATAAAAATACCAATGACAAACTGAAAGACTTAAACATGAAGGTGATGCAGGTGAAAATAAAAATTAAGGGAAATTTAAATAGTATGTGGTTTTAATCACCTGGATTCAAGAAAAAGCAATCTAAAGAGTGATTTAGAAATAAACATAGTCATATGTCAATAATTAAACTGCAAAAGAAATAATAGATCACTTCAACTTGTTATGAACAGCAGCAAGAACCTAATGTATGAGGAGTTAGACTGGATGTGAAACAGGAGAAACTTTTCAGAAACCAGTGGCAGAAAGGAAATGACACAAACTAAATAAATAAAGGGATATAATTTATAAAAAAAACTTGTAGACTACAGTCAGTAAGGATAAAGACAACAAGTAGTATTTATATACCAGGTCTGGATCTAATTTATTACACATGTATCAATTACATGAAAGAGTAGACAGGGCTTCTGCACATCTGAAAAATAGAAAAGGGTATCCCCTCTAGCACTTTAGTGAAATTTTAGCCCACATTTCAGGAGGTAATCCTTGTATAGGACAGATACTGTACAATCTTCTGAAGTAATCCCCACTCTGTGGGCAATCCCCCCACAAAACTTAAATGACCTAATAGTGTCCTGCTGTCAAGGAATGTATATTTAGAAAGATAAGATCTATATATGTAACCATGGTACACATCCAGAAGAAAGCTGCTAAGTGTTCAGAGGACGTATTGTGGAGGAAAGGAGTAGTGAGTCTAATAAAAGAGTAATTTCCTAAATCTTTAAGTGAAATTAATACCATTTGTGAGAAAAAGGGAAAAACAGAAGCACACAGTGAGGCATTAGAGAGGATAAAATATCTATGGGTGGAAATATTTATAGGAACATGGTTTTGAGTGAATTTTCCTTTTTTCCAAGTGAAAGAAAAAATATAAGAAAAAGTAGAAAAAACTGAATTTATTTAAGAAATAAAGAATAGTCAAGGTTGGCTGAAACATGTTGGAAACAAGAAGAGTAAAATCTAGAAAAGTCCTTCAAGGCTAGCTAGAGTATTAGTGTTGAATGCCAAGCTAAGGAGACATTTAATAGGTGGTGAAGATAATAAATTGGATACAGGAGTTCAATCAAGCTTATAACTTTGTCTGTAGATTAGGGAGACTTAGAAAATATAGATAAGGTAGCTGGAAATGAGTAGGTCAGAAGCTGTGCAAAAAATCCACAAAGGATGGATGGCATCACAAGCAGACAGGAAAAAAAGATAGGGAAAAAGAATGAAAAAGGAGAGATCTAAGGAAGACTTGAGAAAATGATAAGAATCGTTAACCAATATAAGAACAGTAGAGACCAGAAACTTGTGCAAGAAAGGAAAAATAATTTAAGCTTTAGATAGGTAAAGTTTTACATGCTGTTAGGATATTCAGAAGCAAATATATAGTAAGAGGCTGAAAATGAAGTGGAGAAAAGAAATGTCATATTTCTGAGAAAATAATCTGAAGTCAACTACACATAGGTGATAGTTTAAGGTTCTTTGCAACATCAATGATAAACACTCCAACAAGAAATGATGAAGACAGTTCCTCGGGAAACTTACAAGGAAGAAGCAGAATATTCAAGGAGCTAGAGAAAGGAGTGGTAAGAAAAGTGAGAGGGTAGCCAAAATATTACTGTGACAGAAGCACCAAAAAAGTAATAAAGAAAGAGCAATTAAGTAACAATGTGAAATATTAACATAATTACTTTTAATAATGACCACTGTTTTTGAGGACATACATGATTTTGAAGGTAGCAGTTTCAGGAAAGTTGGGTAGGGGTCACATTGCATGTATTTAGAGTTTTACTAAGCATCGAGATCAAATGAAGTTTAGTTCTTAGTATTAGAGAAGGAAAAATACAGTAAGAATATGGACAAATTGTTTTGCTTTCAATATTAAGTAAAAGATTTTTTTGGATAAGAGACAATGCATATAATCTATAGCAGCGGTCACCAACCTTTTTGGCACCAAGAACCAGTTTTGTGGATGACAATTTTTCCTCAGCATGGGGATGGTTTTGGGATGAAAACGTTCTACCTCAGATCATCAGGCATTAGATTCTCATAAGGAGCACACAACCTAGATCCTCACATGTGCAGTTCACAACAGGGTTCATGTTCCTGTGAGAATCTAATGCCACTGCTGATCTGATAGAAGGTGGAGGTCAGGCAGCAATGCTCACTTGCTCTCCACTCACCTCCTGCTGTGTGGCCAGGTTCCTAACGGGCCAATTATGTTGGGTATCTGTTTATATATTAAACAAACTGGCCACAGACCA
This sequence comes from Plecturocebus donacophilus, assembly GCA_004027715.1. Classification (NCBI taxonomy): domain Eukaryota; kingdom Metazoa; phylum Chordata; class Mammalia; order Primates; family Pitheciidae; genus Plecturocebus; species Plecturocebus donacophilus. Next base: position 25,587 of record PVKP010029499.1, read on the forward strand.
GACCATTTTAAGTTGGGTCTTTGTTTATGCATTAAATCGCATGTCATAGTTGGGGGCATGTGATTTAATATATAAACAAAGACCCAACATAAAACATCGTTAATATGTTATCATCTTGAAAAATATGACACATGATGCAAGGGATACAAACAAAGACAATTAGAAATGTGACAGTCTGAACAGAATGGGTTGGGAACAAGAAAGAAGGTAGACATATGCCTATGAGAGTCAGGTAGCTAGCTACCTAGATGTTTGACATAAAAATTTAGTTTAGAAGACGTAACAGGGGGAAAGATGTTATTTAATATAGGAAATGAATTATTCTAAAGATTAAAATGTTGTTTAAATACAATGTTCTGAAAAATACCCACGTTCACTGAGTAACTCTGTGAATATTGCTTAACATTTTAAATACCTCTGCTTTTAGAAATAGGAACCTAGGGAAAACAAATGTCAATATTTTTTTGTGATCAACAGAAACGAAATTCTTCAACATTTAACAATTTTTACTTAATAAAATGAACATCAAGGTCCACTAAAAATAATATTAATTGTGAATAACTGGTCAAACTTTTAAAGATTAGACTTTAATTGAATGATTCTCTATTTTAAAAGGAGTAAGATAAACAGCATGCACACAAATTTGATTTGAAGGAATAAAATCATGAATCCAAATCCTATATTTATTTCAGATGTACCATTACTTTGGAAAGTTTTTAACTTTAAAGGGCCCTAACACAAGTAAAAACTTAGCAGTGTCATAACTACAGTAAGTATTTAAATGTCTTTCTAATAGACATTTATGTTGAGAAAAAATATGGATCACAAATACTTAGGGTCTACATAAAAAAAGAAATGCAGTGCCAAAAGCAATCACACTATAAGCAATGCCAAAGAGAAAAGTGACCCCAAAATGATCCAAACTTTTTGTTTATTGTAATATTACACTTAGTATTCATATAACTAAAAATATCTATAATCTATGTGTCTATAATCTATTAATGAAGTTCAGCTAAACAAAGAATGTAATGAAAAGGTTAAGAACATTTCACACACTAGCCATACTAACAAGAATCTTCACTTTGGACAATGACTGCTTTCTTTCGAGAAGCCATAAAAGCTACAGATTTAAATACTCATTTAAAAGAAGAGTTAACTGAGTATTTATCATCAACAAAGTAAGACTTTTTATCTTGCCAATTATTCTTTTATCATATTTTAAATTAATATAAGAATAAAAGGAGAACAATTAAATAAGTTATGTCTACCATTGTAGTGTACTTTTAACATGCTTTCTAAGAATCATATCACACATATGTTTTTAGGTTCTTACATCTCAAAGGAATAAAATTGAATGATAATGAAATACAACAATTCTGTGGAATGCAGCAAAAACTATGCTTAAAGGAAAATTCATAGTTTAAAAGCATCTTAAAAAACAAGACATGCTTAAAACAAATCATCTTGTTTCTACCACAAAAAACTAGAAAAAGAATAGAAAATAAAATACAAAGAAAGTAGAATGAAGGAAATAAAGTAACAAAAAGGAGACATCAATCAACAGAGAACTTACAAACATCAAATGAACTAGACTTTTTAAGAAGAAAAAAAGGCGGTGCTTCCCGGTGCGCAGTATATGGGACGGATGGGCTCGGCTGGTCCCAACCCCACAAGGAAAACAGCAATTGGAAGCGCTGAGGACTGAGAGTTTCACAGCAAGCACAGCGAACCCGGGAAGGTCCGGCTCTGAGGGGAACGGGCGTCCACCAAAGGATAACTAAGAAACCGAAAAACTTCATCACCGGGTGGAGAGAGATCCAAAAATGGCTGCGTAGCAGCAGCTTGGGATTGTGGCTCGCGGTGAGGGCGCAGAGAGCGAGTGGACGCCGCAGTTGCAGACGAATATTTGATGCCCACAGACTGGGAGATTCCCAGCGAGGGAATCTTTTGGCGACTCTTTTGGCCGGCGCGGTGCTTCTCGGTGCGGAGTGTGCGGGACTGGGTGGTGCCCTTTTAGTCAGGCTCCGCTGGTCCCATCCCCACAAGGAGAACAGCAATTGGAAGTGCTGAGGACTGAGAAGCACAGCTGAACCCGGGAAGGTCCAGCTCTGTGGGGAAGGGGCGCCCCCCGAAGGAAAACTAAGAAACAGAAAAAACTTCATCACCAACAAGGCAGACGTCCACTCAGAGACCCAATCTGAAAGTCGGCAATTACAAAGACGACAGGTGGAGAAATCCACAAAAATGGGAAGAAACCAGTGCAAAAAGACTGAGAACACCCGAAATCAGAATGCCTCTCCTCCTACAGGGGATCGCAGCTCCTCATCAGCAAGAGAACAAGGCCTGACGGAGGATGAGTGTGATGAACTCACAGAATCAGGCTTCAGAAGGTGGATAATAAGAAGCTTCTGTGAGCTAAAAGAACATGTTCTAACCCAATGCAAAGAAACTAAGAACCTTGAAAGAAGATTTAACGAAATGCTAACGAGAATGGACAACTTAGAGAAGAATATAAGTGAATTGATGGAGCTGAAAAACGCAACACAAGAACTTCGCGAAGCATGCACAAGTTTCAACAAATTGACCAAGCAGAAGAAAGGATATCAGAGGTCGAAGATCAACTCAATGAAATAAAACGAGAAGGCAAGATGACAGAAAAAAGCGTAAAAAGGAATGAACAAAGTCTCCAAGAAATATGGGACTACGTGAAAAGACCTAATCTACGTTTGATTGGTGTACCTGAATGTGAGGAAGAGAATGAATCCAAGCTGGAAAATACTCTTCAGGATATTATCCAGGAAAACTTCCCCAATCTAGCAAGGCAGGCCAATATTCAAGTCCAGGAAATACAGAGAACACCACAAAGATATTCCTCAAGAAGAGCAACCCCAAGGCACATCATCGCCAGATTCACCAGGGTTGAAATGAAGGAGAAAATGCTAAGGGCAGCCAGAGAGAAAGTTCGGGTTACCCATAAAGGGAAGCCCATCAGTCTCACAGCAGATCTCTCAGCAGAAACCCTACAAGCCAGAAGAGAGTGGGGGCCAACATTCAACATCCTTAAAGAAAAGAACTTTCAACCTAGAATTTCATATCCGGCCAAACTAAGCTTCATAAGCGAAGGAAAAATATAATTTTTTGCCAAGAAACAAGTACTCAGAGATTACATCACCACCAGGCCTGCTTTACAAAAGCTTCTGAAAGAAGCACTACACATGGACGGGAACAACCAGTATCAGCCATTCCAAAAACATACCAAAAGGTAAAGAGCATCACCATAATGAAGAATCTACATCAACTAATGGGCAAAACAGCCAGTTAGCATTACCAGAAGCTGTGATTTTCGTCTCTG
>PVKP010029500.1:0-28944 GCA_004027715.1 Plecturocebus donacophilus
CTTCCACATACTCACTAGGTACTCTTTGACTGTTCTCAGAGCTCCAGCTGTCCTTGCGAGGATGGCTCTGCATTCTTAGACACTGGACCCATTCCCAAGTATCCTCTGTAAATCTCCACCTGGCACCTCAAATTCAACTTGTCCCGAACCAAACTCATTTTCTTCCCTATCCTCCACCAGCTCTGACTGACATTCTTATTTCTGTTTCATGGAAGGAAGCACCATTTTTCCTGTTGCCCACTGAATCAGCACATTCGATTAATCCATCCTGGTCTTCTCTGAAATCTGTCCCCATTTTTATAACCAGGAAATTATAGAAGAGATGGCAACTAATATTTAGTAAATGCCTGTTGTGTGCCAGACACTTTGCTAAACTCTTTATGTGTATTATCTCATTTAATCCTTAAAACAGCTCTATGGAGTATATACTATCATTGATCCTTACAGATGAAGAAATTGAGACTAAGAAATTAAATCACTTGCCATGGGTCCCCTGGCAAGGAAGTGGTGGAGCCAACTCTGGAACTGGTTTTTTGTTTAAGTAGAGATGGCATTTCACTGTGTTACCCAGGCTGGTCTCAAACTCCTGGGCTCAAGGGATCCTACCACCTCAGCCTCCCAAAGTGCAAAGATTACAGGTGTAAGCCATTGTGCCTGGCCTGGAACTGGATTTTTTTTTTTTTTTTTTTTTTTGAGACAGAGTCTCACTTTGTCACCCATGCTGGAGTGCAGTGGTGTGATCTTGGCTTACTGCAACCTCTGCCTCCTGGGTTTGAGCAATTCTTGCGCCTCAGCCTCCTGAGTAGCTAGGACTACAGGCATGTGCCACGACACCTGGCTAATATTTGTATTTTTTACTAGAGATAGGTTTTCACCATGTTGACCAGGCTGTTCTCGAACTCCTGAAATCCACCTGCCTTGGCCTTTCAAAGTGCTGGGATTATAGGCGTGTGCCACTGTGCCTAGCCTGGAACTGTATTCTTAAATTCTGTGTTGTATTGCCTATGTCCTGAAAATGTTTTTCTGGACGTTTTTTATGGTCATTTCATTGCATTCCATAATCAAAAATATTAAATTTAAAGTGCTTGTTATTCATGGTATATTGAAATAGTCATTGGCTTTTCTTTATGTATAGCTTATACGCACCCATATTTCTAAAAGAATTGGTAGCAGCTTATAATAAAAATACATTCATAACAGTTTAAAAAATAAAAACTGATCATGAAGTGTTATGAAAATATGGAAACAGGCATTTTACCTACAAGGGTTTGAGTTATAGTTGGCATATTTTAAGGTACAAGAGTAAGTCTAGGGAGGTGTGAAAAGTGTTACGACTAAAGTTTTAAATTTTAGTATTTAGTTTAAGGATATGTAATTTATTTCCAGCTCAGAATAAACATGAAAATAGGGAGTCAGCTTTATAGGTTTCCCTTAGTCATGCAGATACATATATCCAACGTGTTCGAATTCTCACTCAACTCCTGCATTAGAACAGAAAATGCAGACATGACTTGGTTCTTATTCTTATCACCAGTCATCTGAAGTCAGATTTACCAGAGGGGTTTGTGTTTGTGGAAAGGGAACAAGAAAGGCTTGAGATTAAAATCTTGAGATTTTTTTTGGATTCAAATCTTTCCAAATATGTTTCAGATCGTTCTGCAGTGGGAGCGTGTGATTGCGGAAGCTGTGAAGCCACGGGAAACCTCAAAGCCTAGAACGGCAGCTCAGCGCTTCTGTGAGAAATTCCCTTTCCTTTGAAGATTTTTGCCCTTTATTTGCATCCTTAAAGCAGTTAGCCTGTTTTTCCTCCTTGGAAAAATTAATAATGATAGTATTGGCTTATTTATGATCACCAAGACTTGTATTCTCTTAGCTTAGGTTACAGTATAAGTTCACGCTTAGCTTTGAGAACCAGCACCAGGAAGGCAGCTTTTTAAAATTACTTACTTATGTACCATCTTGTTGCAAAAAAGATCTGTGGTGGTACAAAAGTAGATAGAATACGGATGATTAAAAAGGAATTATGTGTAGCCAGAAGGTGGAAGCAGCCCAGATGTCCATCAACAGATAAACGGATAAACAAAATGTGAAATATACGTACAGTATATTTTAGGCTTTAAAAGTAAGGAAACTTTGACACAACATGGATGAGCCTTCAAGATGTCATGCTAAGGGAAATAAACTAGTCACAAAAGGACAAATATCAATGATTGTTCTTATATAAGGTACCTAGAAGAGTTAAGATTCATAGAGCAAGTAGAATGGTGTTTGTTACTAGGGAGGCGGGGGTGGCGCAGGCAGGAATGGGGAGTTATTGTTTAATACATACAGAGTTTCAGTTGTACAAGATAAAAAGAGTTCTGGAGCTGGATGGTGGTGATTATTGCACAACAGTGTGAATGTCCTTAATACCACTGAACTGTGCACTTAAAAATGGCTCAAATGGTGAATTTTATGTTATGTATAGTTTACCGTGGTTTTAAAAGAAAAGGAATTAAATGATGAAATTAAAATGAAGGAAATATAAAGGTAGCAAAATAAGAATCCAGGGCTTGCCAAAAAAATGTAAAGTAGGTTGCATCATTTGCTATTTGGCTCTTAAAAGACAGATTCAAATCCAGATTTCTAATAATGAAGGCTAACATTTTTGGGGCTTTTAGTGTGTGTCAAACATTGTGCTAATCACTTTATGTACATTATTTCATTTATCTTCATATCACCCTATGAAATAGGTTTTGTATCCCTATAGAGGTGATTAAACAGAATCTCAGAGAAGTCACTTGCCCACGGTCACTTCTAAGAAGAGGCAGATCTAGGATTTAAATCCACATCTGTCAGACTGTAGTATGAGTCTGTGCCTTCAACCTGTGCCTGCACGCACACCATAGCGACCTCACTCAAGGCAAAATGCAATCAATGCAGATATCATTCTGTTTGGGCCTTTGTCGTTTCCCTGGGGTTATCCTAAACCGATGAGGGAATTAGCATGCCAGTGGAGTGAACTCATCACCCTTCCCTTCTGTCACAGATGGGAAGCAGTCTCGAGCAGAAACCCCATTGAAGCGTCCCCTGGCAGACACCCACATGAACTCTTCCGAGAAACTCCAGTTCTATAAAGAGAAAGCCCCAGATTGCCGTGGGCCAGTGTTGAAACATGAAGCTATTTCAAGCCAGGAGTCGAAGAGCAAGAAGAGACCTTTTGAGGAGTCAGAGACAAAACAGAATAACTCTTCACAACCTTCAAAGCAGAAATTTGTATGTCTTGCTGTGGAAGACTGGGACTTGTTAAATTCCTATTGATTAGTAGGTACAAGTTGACCTTTCTCCCCCCAGCTCTAACGTTTGAGGAAAGGAGACTGAGGATGATTTACTTTTTGTTTGAATTTACCTATGGCATTAGCATAGCAAGCAGATATTTCTACTTTTGTGGTGGGGGAAGGGAATGCTATGAAAGTATGTAATAATTTCTAATGTATATTTTCAATACATAGTAATTTTTTCAAATAAACATTTTTGCTGTCCTTAAGTTCTGCTTGTGGATTATAGACTGGAGCCACAGGAAATAACACATTGGTTTGGGATGGAAGGCCAGGTAAACTAACAAGGCAGCCTAGCATACCTCAGAGATACTGCAGATTTGGTTCCAGATCACCGCAGTAAAGCAAACATTGCAGTAAAGTGAGTCACACACACTTTTTCACTTCCTAGTGCATATAAAAGTTATGTTTACACTATGTAGCAGTCTATTAGATGTGCAATAGCATTATCTCCAAAAAAAAAAGCACTACTCTAATTTTAAAATACTTTATTGCCAAAAAAAAAAAATGCTAACAATTATTTGAGCCGTCAGCAAGTCCCAGTCATTTTATTGGTGGGGTATCTTGCCTTTGTTGGTGGATGGATGCTGACCGATCAGGGTGGTGGTTACTGAAGGTTAGAGTGACTGGAAATTTCTTAAAATAAGACAATGAAGTTTACCACATTGACTCTTCTTTTCATAAAAGATTTTTCTATAGCACACGAGCTGTTTGATAGCATTTTACCTGCAGTGGAACTTCTTTCAAAATTGGAGTCAGTCCCCTCAAACCTTGCTGCTGATTTATCAACTAAGTCTATGTAATATTCTCAGTCCTATGTTCTTACTTCAGTGGTCACAGCATCTTTACCCGGAGTAGATTCTATCTGAAGAAACCACTTTCTTTGCTCATCCATAAGAAGTAAGTCTTCATCCTTTCAAGTTTTCTCATGAGAGTGCAGCAGTGCAGTCACATCTTCAGGCTCCACTTCTAGCTCTCTTATTTCTACCACATCTGCAGTTTCTTCCTTCACTGAAGTTTTGAACCCCTCAAAGTCATCCATGCAGGTTAGATTCAACTTCTTCCAAATCCTTGTTAATGCTTTTTGTTTTTCAGACAGTCTCACTCTGTGGCCCAGGCTGGAGTGCAGTGGCACGATCTTAGCTCACTGCAACCTCTGCCTCCTGTGTTCAAGTGATTCTCCTGCCTCAACCTCCCAAGTAGCTGGGATTACAGGTGCATGCCACTGAGGGAATGTGTTCTCTTTCTGGGTCCACAAGGGGGTGCAGTTTTAAGGGCAAGAACTTCCCAGAACCATGCCCCTCTCCCATCTCTCTCCATCTGGGAGATTTAACGGTTTATGTTTAAATTTCACGGGCACGGGAAGAAACTAAAAGTCAGTCACTCCAGTGGAAGTTCTGAGGAACTCCTTTCATTGGCCCGGGGTCTTAGAGAAGGTGGGGGTTCCTCCCAGGTTATAAGTCCCCTTCTTCCACACCCCTTCGGACTCCATGTTTGGGTCCCCTTCCATGAACACTCCCTTTCTTGGAAGCCATCTTTCTCACTCCCAGATTTCCCCTCTGGAGTCCCTTTCCACACTCTCTCATGGAAGCCTGTCTTCCTCTCATAAACTCCATCTCTCTCTGTTCCCTTCCACACAGCGTAGAAGCTGCTTTCCTCTCCTGGATTCCATCTTTCTGGATTATCTCACGCAGTGTGAGAGTTAGCTGTTTCTTTATCTCTCTCCGGTTTCTCTCTCTAAGTAAATCACTTTCTACAAACACTTTTGAGCCCGGCATTTACTGCGCACTGCACTGTGGTCCCCTCTCTCATTCTTGAGAGGGCAAGAGACCAAGAACCTGGAGAAACGTCCTCTCGGGAGCTGAGGGCACCCTGAACCCCAATATTACACTACCACGCGTGGCTAATTTTTATTTCGCCATATCGGCCAGGCTGATCTTGAACCCTCGACCTAAAGTGATCCACCCGCCTCAGCCTCCCAAAGTGCTAGGATTACAGGAGTGAGCCACCACACCTGGCCTAATGTTGATTTTTTGACCTCTTCCTATGAATCACAAATGCTCTTAATGGCATCTACAATGGCGAGTCTTTTCCAGGAGGGAAAGTTTAGTTTAGTTTTGTCTTTTGAGACAGGGTCTTGCTCTGTTGCCCAGGCTGGAGTGTAGTGGCGTGATCACAGCTCACTATAGCCTCAACCTCCCAGGCTCAAGTGGTCCTCCCACCTCTGCCTCTCGAGTAGCTGAGACTACAGGCACTCACTGCCATACCTGGCTGATTTTTGTATTGTTTTGTAGAGATGTTGTCTCACCATGTTGCCCAGGCTGGTCTGTCTTCAAGAGATCTGCCCACCTCAGCCCCCCAAAGTGCTAGGATTATAGGCATGAGCCACTGCACCTGGCCTGCAAGAGGTTTGCAGTATACTTTGTCCAGATCCACCAGAGGAGTCACTATGGCAGCTATTGCTTTACGAAATGTATTTCTTTAATAAAAAGATCTGAAAGTTGAAATTACTCCTTGATCCATATGCTGCAGAATAGGTGTTGTGTTAGCAGGCATGAAAACAGCATTCATCTTGTAAGTTTTTGGGTGATCAGGTACATTGTCTATGAGCAGTAATATTTTGAAAGTGCCTCAAATTTGTGGACTAGACATTGAGTAGCAAAGCTCTAGACCTTTACTGTCCAATATGGTAGCTCCTAGCTACATGTAGCTATTAAACAGTCAGAATGTTGCTAGTCCAAATTGAAATGTGCTATAAAATACACACTGGTTGTCGGATATCAAAGACTTAAGTATCCAAAAGTTTCAATGAAAAGTGTCTCCATTTTGAAATACTGATTATATGTTAAAATGGTAATTTATGACATTTGTAAGTGCTCTGAAGTTTAACCTGGATTTTATTTATTATTTATTCATTATTTTTATTAAAAGTTTTTTAACGTTTAGGTTCAAGGGTACTTGTGCAGATTTGTCATAGTAACTTGCGTGTCATGGGGATTGGTGTACAGGTTATTTTGTCACCCAGGTAATAAGTATAGTACCCAATAGGTAGTTTTTCAGTCCTCTCCCTCCACCCTCAGCTGGCCCAGTATCTGTCATTCCCTTCTTCGTGTCCACGTGTACTCAGTGTTTAGCTCCCACTTGTAAGTGAGAATGTGGCCGGGCGCAGTGCTCCTGCCTGTAATCCCAGCACTTTGGGAAGCCGAAGTGGGCAGATCACCTGAGGTCGGGAGTTTGAGACCAGCCTGACCAACATGGAGAAACTTCATCTCTACCAAAAATACAAAATTAATCGGGCATGTTGGTACATGCCTGTAATCCCAACTATTCAGGAGGTTGAGGCAGGATAACTGCTTGAACCCGGGAGATGGAGGTTGCGGTGAGCTGAGATGATACCATTGCATTCCAGCCTGGGTAACAAGAGTGAAACTCCATCTCAAAAAAATAAAAAATAAAAAAAACTGAGAACATGCAGTATTTCGTGGTTCTGTTTAACCAGGATTTTAAATAAAGGTGAATCTTCAATATAATATGTGTTTACTTACTATTCTGAGCTAGGCAAGTACTGTCTCTGTAAAGGTGGGCTGCTACCCAGGATAGCATCAAAAGCTCTGATTTCTGAAATTTATAAAATGAAAAGGCAAATACAGCGCAGATTGGTTTTCTCTGTAACAAAGTAGAGTTTTAAAATATCATTTGAGACCGAGCATGGTGCCTCATGGCTGTAATCCCAGCACTTTGGGAGGCTGAGGCAGGCGGTTCACTTGAGGTCAGGAGTTCGAGACCAGCCAGGCTAACATGTTGAAACCCCATCTCTACTAGAAATGTAAAAATTAGCTGGGCATGGCAGCATGCACCTGTAATCCCAGCTACTCAGGAGGCTAAGGCAGGAGAATGGCTTGAACCCAGGAGGCAGAGGTTGCAGTGAGCTGAGATTGCACCACTGCACCCCAACTTGGGCAACAGAGCGAGACTCCATCTCAAAAAAAAAAAAAATCATTTGAGTAGACAGTAGCACTCCTTGCTGAATTCCAAATACCAATTAACAGCTGGTTTTACTTGTCAAAGTTGGCGTATATTGTTAGTCAAACCAGAGTCTTAATTTCATCACCTTCTCATGAACACAATACCACCACCACCACCCGACTCCACTGTTGTCTGTGGTGCAATGCCATGTCAGCAAGTGGCATCTGGAATTACTCTTCAGACATCCACCCATTCTGATCACTTTGGAAGGAAAATCTTCCTTACACATTTACCCTTTTAGAGCAACTTCTGCTCACTTCTCTTTTATCAACACAGTGTACTTTTAGAGCTGAGATTTCATTTTCTTTAATTCTTTATTTCAAGGATCACATTTTTCTCTGCTGGTGGTTTCTTTAAACAAATATCTTTTGTTTTGGTCTGAGCAATTCATTCTTTCGAATGGAGTTATAAAACTTTAGGCTTTGTTTTTATGAATGAGATGAAGGCCAAGAATTTATGACCAGCATACGATAGATGGGGTAATTTGTGTGTTTGTGTAACTTACATGTGAGGATAGCCTGTTTTTTAAAATTAGAATTTGTTTCTGCCTTCTTAGAATTCACTTGCTGACTTGTTACGAACTTTGCAAAGTGACTCAATTCTGCAAATCCTCATACCCCTTTAAAACTATGCTGCCTACCTACATAATGCTTGCAAGAATGAATAAATCAGCATTTCTCATAAACATGGTCTGTGAACCCCTGCCTCAGAGTTTTCTGTGGTATTTCTTAAAATGAATATCCTTTTTTGTTTTTGAGACGGAGTCTCGCTCTGTCACCCAGGCTGGAGTGCAGTGGCGTGATCTCGGCTTACTGCAACCTTTGCTCCCAGGTTCAAGTGATTCTCCTGCCTCGGCCTCCCGAGTAGCTAGGACTACAGGCACATGCCACCACCCATAGCTAATTTTTTGTATTTTTAGTAGAGATGGGGTTTCACCATGTTGGCCAGGATGATCTCGATCTCTTAACCTCGTGATCCACCCACCTTGGCCTCTCAAAGTGCTGGAGTTACAGGCGTGAGTCACTGAGCCAGGCCAAAATGAAAATTCTTAGACCCCGCCCATGTTTACTGAATCTGAATATTTTATTTATTTGTTTATTTGAGATGGAGTTTTGATCTGTCGCCCAGGCTAGAGTGCACTGGTGCAATCTCAGTTCATTACAACCTCCACCTCCTGGGTTTAAACAATTCTGCCTCAGCCTCCTGAATGCTAGGATTATAGGTGCCCGCCACCATGCCTGGCTAATTTCTGTATTTTTAGTAGGTATGGGGGTTCACCCCTTTGGCCAGGTTGGTCTTGAACTCCTGACCTCAGGTGATCCACCCACGTCAGCCTCCTAAAGTGCTAGGATTACAGGTGTGAGCCGCTGCGCCTGGCCTGAATCAGAATCTTTTAGTTTCTGAGGATTACATGAGAATCTGATATCAGGCCATTTTTTTTCCATGTATTCATTTTAAAAACCTGAGCCATTCATCAGTTTATTTGAACAGGTATCTATTGAACACTTAACATGTACCAGGGGCTAGGGACTGAGCAATGAACAAGATAAAATACAGTATTTGCCTTTAAAGAGTGCAAGGTGAGACAGACACAAAGTTAAATAAAAGTCAATCAAGAAACTAAGTTCACAGAGGGATAAGTAAAGAAGATGGAACAGGGTAATGGATATTTGAGTTATGGAAAGTTAATTTAGATTTTTAATTAACTTAGGAGTCACAGAAGGCCTCTCTGAGGAAGTGACTTTTTAACTGAGAAGTATGATAAGGAGGAACTGGTAACGCACACGTCTGGGGAAGGAGGGTCTCAGGGAAGGAAAGAACAGTGCAAAAGTCAAGGTGGGAAATGCTTGGCACGTTCAAGGGACAGAAAGACAAGTAGAGGGCCTGAGACTGGGCCTCAGACCTTCCCACACATGAGATCAGGCAGAAAGCAGTGGATGTTGAAGTTGAAGATTAAACCAGGAGAGCGTTTAATATAAACTTAGAAATGTAAATGTTTCAACAAGAAGTGGGTAGTGAATGACTGTTAGATTAGGCGAGTTGGAGTTGGTGGCCTTGATTGGGTTGGGTGAAGGGATGAAAGTTAAAAGCCTGATTGGAATAGCTTAGAGAATGGGAGACAAGGAAGCGGAGACAAGAACGGCAGAAAATGTTCAGGAAGTTTTAATCATTAAGGGAGTAAAAATTCCAAATTCGGGTGGCAACTGGGATCTTGGGGTCAAAAGGTTTTCTTTCATATTTTTTATTCAAACGTATTCAAAAATAGAATAGAACAAACCCCCATGTACCCATTACCCATTATGGGTGAGTGAATAATGGCCCCACAAAGATGTCCATGTCATAATCCCCAGACCCTGCGGATATGTTACACAGCAACAGAGACTTTGTGTGTGTGATTAAATTAAGGGTCTTGAGAGATTATCCTGGATTATCCAGATGGGTTCAGTATATTCACATGGATCCTTATATATAAGATGGAGGCAGGAGGATCAAAGTCAATAGTAGGAGATGGGCCAGGAGCAGTGGCCTGTAACCCCAGCACTTTGGGAGGTTGAGGCAGGAGGATTGCTTGAAGCCAAGAGTTCGAGAGCAGCCTGGGCAACATAATGAGATCACATCTCTACAAAGATAAAAATACAAAATTTAGCCAGGTGGAAAGGCATGTACTGTTGTCCCAGCTACTGTGGAAGCTAAGCAGGGAGGACTGCTTGAGTCCAGCAGTTGGAGGCTGCAGTGAGATATTATTGTGCCACTGTACTCCAGCCTAGGCAACAGAGAGACCTCGTCTCTTAAAAAAAAAAAAAAAATAGGTGGCCGGGCGCGGTGGCTCACACCTGTAATCCCAGCACTTTAAGAGGCCGAGTCGGGCAGATCATGAGGTCAAGAGATTGAGAGCATCCTGGCCAACATGGTGAAACCCTGTCTTTACTAAAAGTACAAAAAATTAGCCGAGCATGGTAGTGCGTGCCTGTAGTCCCAGCTACTCAGGAGGCTGAGGCAGGAAAATTGCTTGAAACCAGAAAACGGAAGTTGCAGTGAGCTGGGATTGCACCACTGCACTCCAGCCTGGCGATAGAGCGAGACTCTGTCTCAAAAAAAAATAAAAAATAGGTAGGAGATGTGCTCATATCTAAGGAAGGATCGCTTAAGGTTAGGAGTTTGAGACCAGCCTGGGCAACATAGCGAGGCCCTGTTTCTACAAAAAAAATTTTTTTAAATTAACCAAGTATGATGGCGTGCACCTGTAGTGCTAGGTATTCAGGAGGCTGAGACAGGAGGATCACTTGAGCCCAGGAGTTCAGGGCTGCAGTGAGCAATGATCATACCATAGCACTCCAGCCTAGGTGACAGAGCAAGACCCTGTCTCCAAAAAATAATAATAATAGAGATATGATGGAAGCAAGAGGTTCAAGTGACACATCAAAGAAGCCAAGAGCCAGAGAATGCAGTGGCCTCTAGATCCTGAAAAAAAAAAACAAGGAAATGAATTCTCCCACAAATCCTCCAGGCAGAAAGTAAAATAGGAAAATGGGATAGCCTAGGGAGAGTTAAAGAGCCAGCTGTTGGCTTTTCCAGTCATGGAGCACTTGGGACATTTGGCTTCTTGACAGGTTTTGCAGAGTTGATTTGCAGATTTTTTTCTGGTTTGAGGTTCTCTCCTCTCCCTCTAGTTTGAGGCTCATGCCTGTAATTCCAGTGTTAACGGAGTCATACTGCGTTAACACTGAGTTTTAATGTTAAACTTTGCTTTGCTCCTCTGAGGTCCTGTAATGGACAGAGGTAATACCAAATCAAAATAAATAGAATATCTTACCAGAAGGCCTTGCTCTGTTTCTAATCTCTCCACTGAAAGTCTTGCAGCTTTGGTTTGGGAGTGCCATGAAGACGTAGCTTTGGAATAAATTTGTAAGAGAATATTCTGGCAACAGTAAGTGCCACATGACTCCTGATGAGTAAAGAATGGCCCAGCTTTTCTGACCACCTTTAAAATGTATCTTTTGCCATATTTTTAATGAGTGGTCGTAAACCCCAAGTTACGAGTCTTTAATACACTAGGTGCTGAGCCCTGGCCATACTCGTATTCTCTCAATTGGAGAAGAGAAATGACATCCTAGAATTCCTGGGTTGGCCTGACCAGGCCCACTTGGAGCTCCTGGTGTTGAGTTTCTGTAGTAGAGGTCCCCTCTTCCCCTGCTTCGGCTTCCTGCTCCCAGCAACTCCCCCTTGGCCTCAGCTCTCAAAGACGGTTCTTCGGGCCCAGAAGGATCAGCCTGAGACTGGAATTGGAAAATTCTTCCACTTACCAACAAATCCCTTCTCCTCTCTGGGTCTTGGTTTCCTCAACTATAAAAAAGAAGACAGGCCAGGCATGGTGGCTCACACCTATAATCCCAGCACTTGGGGAGGCCAAGGCAAGAGGATCACTTGAGGCTAGGAGTTTGAGGCCAGTGTGGCCACCTAGTGAGGCTCTGTTTCCACACATACACAAAAATTAGCCAGGTGTGGTGGCATGCTCCTGTAGTCTCAGTTACTCAAAGGCTGAGGCGAGAGAATTGCTTGAGCCCAGGAGTTTGAGGCTGCAGTGAGTTAAGAAGCTGCCACTGCCCTCCACCCTGGGCAATGGAGAGACTCTGTCTCTTAAAAAATAAATAGGCCGGACGTGGTGGCTCATGCCTGTAATTCCAGCACTTGAGGGTGGATCACTTGAGGTCAGGAGTTCGAGACGAGTCTGGCCAGCATGGTGAAACCCCGTCTTTACTAAAAATACAAAAATTAGCTGCACATGGTGGCAGGCATCTGTCATCCCAGCTACTAGGGAGGCTGAGGCAGGAGAATCGCTTGAACCTGGGAGGCGGAGGTTGCAGTGAGCTGAGATTGCACCATTGCACTCCAGCCTGGGTGATAGAGCAAGACTGACTCTGTAAATAAATAAATAAAATCAATTTAAAAAGAAGACAATTTCAAACTTGCTTGATAGAATTGTTATAGGAATTAAATGATACGATGTAGTGAAAGTGTGTTAAATTATAAAGTGTAATCCAGATGTTATCTAATTATAATGATTCCTTAGTGGAATCTTTGAATATTCTCCTAGCTCTTCATTTTACAAATGGGAAAGGTGAGGCTCAGAGAGAAGGTTACTTATTGTGATAGTTAATCTTACGTGTTGAAGTAGCTAGGATACAGTGCCCAGTTTGGTCAAACACCAGTCTAGATGCTGCTGTGAAAGTATTTTTCACATGAGCTTGACATTTAAGCCAGTGAACTTTGAGTAAAGCAGATTACTCTCCAAAATGTGGGAGTCATCTAGTCAGTTGAAGATCTTAAGAGAAAAGACAGGTCCCCTCAAGAAAAAGGAATTCTGCCTCCTGACTGCCTTTGAATTCAGGACTTCAGCATCAACTCTTGCTGGAATTTCCATCCTGTTGACCTGCCCCGAAGATTTCAGACTTGCTAGCCCCCGCAACTGCTTGGGTCAATTCCTTAAAATAAATCTCTCTCTCCCCATCTCTCTCCTATGTATATATTTAGATACAGACTATAGATAGGTTATAGATCTAGATATGCATACACAGATACTCTCTTTTGGTTCTGTTTCTCTGAAGAACACTTACTGATATATTCATCCTTTCCTTCATGAAGCAAATAACTATTAGGCACCTACTGTGGGCTCCGTTAGGCAAAGCAAATAAGACAGGGTCTCTGCCCTCAGGCAAGGAACAGACAAGTGACTTCCCATATAATTCAGTGTGACCAGTGCTTTGTTGGGGGTGTGCTTTGGAAACCGTGGATCCACAGTGGAGGAATGTTAAAATGGGCAACTGAGAGCCGTGAAGCAGGAAATGCCTCCCAAGGGATAGCGATCCTGAGTGAGTTTTGAAGGATGAATATGGATTAGCAAAGCCAAGAAGAGAAGGGGCAGGCATTTCAAGCCAGGAGTGTGGGAAGCATTTCTGCACCCTCGGGAGTTCCAGGTGGCTGGAGCCGAGCGGTCTTGGAGAGAGCTGAGCAGTGAAGCAAGAGCAGTCAGCAGGGACCCATTTTAGAGACGCCATTTATCTTGGAAGTCACAGGGAGCCCCCAAGGACTCCAAGCTGTGGAGACAGGGATCTGTGTTTCAGAAGGGTGCCTCTGCTACCAGGCGGAAGCTGACCTGGAGGGGACCAGTGAGGAGCCAGGTGAGACCTGAGGTGAGTCAGAGGTTGAAGGAGGGATGGCAGCGAGAGGTGACCATTCCCTCAACACGTGGCCAAGCTTCCATTCCCAGCGAGGCCCTCTGCTTAGTGATGAAGCGCCATAATAAACAACACAGACACTCCTGCTAGGGAGCTCGGTGGTGGAACAGAGGGGAGCTGGCATTGACTGCACTGCTGATCTGTTCATCTGAGGGTCAAGAGAGCTATTATCTGGGAGAGATTGGGAAGAAGCTGGGGGCGAGACTAAAATCAGCCAGGAAAAATAGGCTTTGTGTTAAGAATCTGGAATTGTATGTAAAATATTGTGCGTTTGGTTGTTTTTTTCCCCATTCTATACAGAGGATCTACAGTCATCATCACATTCTCAAAGGGGAGAAAATATCCTCTCCAAGTTAGGAACCCACTGACATAGAATGCTGTGAGCAGATGGCAGAGGGGTGGAGCCCTGGGGAATGGCAATATTGAAAGGTGGGCAGGCAGGGCGCGGTGGCTCACGCCTGTAATCCCAGCACTTTGGGAGGGTGAGGTGGGGGGCTCATTTGAGCCAGGAATTCGAGACCAGCTTGGGCAACATGGTGAAACTTCATGTCTACAAAAAAAAAAAAAAAAAAAAAAAATTAGCTGGGTGTGGTAGTGGGTGCCTGTAGTCCCAGCTACTCAGGAAGCTGAGGTGGGAGGATCACCTGAGGCTGCAGTGAGCCGTGATCGCGCCACTGCATTCCAGCCTGGGTAACAGAGTGACACCGTCTTAAAAAAAAAAGGCAGAGGAAAAGGCAACTGAGAAGAAATAGTCAAAGAAAGAGGAAGCAGGACGGCGAAGCTATGGAAGCCTAGGGAGGGGAGAGTCCCAAGAAGGCAAGGACTCCTCAGCGCCACCTCTTGGTGCAGACAGGTAAAGGAGACAGGCAGACACCAGCGATTTGATTTGGAGTTAAGGAGGTGGGCAGAGAAGAACTTCCCAAAGAAGCCATTTTAATATCAGGAAGGCCGTAGCACGACACATGTTCCTATGCTGCAAGGAACAAGCCAGCAGAATGAGAGTGGTCTCTGGCCACCAGGCTCCAGGCTGCATCAGTCCTTCCCCTTCGGGAAAGCAGTGGCCCCCGAGGAGCAACAGGCAACCAAGCAATAGGTGAATGAAGGCAGCCACATGTAGCTGTGCATGGAGGCTTGTTCAGGAGCTTGAAAACCTGCATCCCAGGAGGAGCAGCCAAAGAGCCTGGGGCCCAACTCTGCGGCTTGGGAGGCCTCCGGAGAGATGATCAACTGTTTTCAGAGGAAGGACTTCTTTAGGGCAGAGGAAACAGGTACGTTTTCTGTATCCAGGACTAAATAAAGCAAGACAGAGTTGATTCAGTAGTACAGAGTCCCAGCAGCCAGGAGGGGTAGCAAGGCCCTTGTCTTCAGAAGTGTGCAGGCAGAGGCTGGGTGATTATTTGGCAGGGCTGGTACACAGACCATCCAAACCTCAGGTAGGGGTTGGATTCCAAGACCTTTTAGGTCCCTTCCAGACTTGGGAATATCTAACACTCATCAGATTTCTGTGGTCATCTTGAAGGGTTTTGTAAAATGGTCAAAAAGACTATTGTGATGCATCTTATTTTTTAAAAATCATGTGGCTGGGTGCAGTGGTTCATGCCTGTAATCCCAGCACTTTGGGAGGCCAAGGCAGGTGGATCATGAGGTCAAGAGATCGAGACCATCCTGGCCAACATGGTGAAACCCCATCTCTACTAAAAATACAAAAATTAGTCGGGTGTAGTGGCACCTGTGGTCCCAGTTACTCACGAGGCTGAGGCAGGAGAATTGCTTGAACCCAGGAGGTGGAGGTTGCCATGAGCTGAGATGACACCACTGCCCTCCAGCCTGGTGACAGAGTGAGACTCCATCTCAAAAAAAAAAAAGCTACATAAGGCTCGTGAAGTTAGGGGTAGAAAGGGATAGTGCAGCTTAACACAATAGTACATCTAGCAAGTGTTATACGTCTTAAGAAGGAAATCATTGACTAGGGTTTGGATCAGTGGTTCCCAAAGGTCACTTGAGGGCAGATAACCTCCACTCCTCTATTTTAACTCTAAAAGCCCAGGTTGGGCCCAAGTTGGGCCCAGGAATCTATGTTTTAAATAAGCAACAGCGCTCCGCCCCCACCAAGAATCTGATGTGCCAGATCCCAGGACTCTTCTTTTGAGAAACTGGGTGATGACGGAATGAGGATAGTAACAATCCTCCAAATAAAGTTCTCTATAAATGGCAATGAGCTTTGCAGTTGGGGAAAACAAGGCTCAGCCATGTGGAACGTGTGCAGGGACAGCGTGGAGGCAAGCGTAAATCCCAGACTGACCTGAGGTCCAGGTCTTTCCCCTTGGCATTGAGCAGGCTAAATGGAGAATTTTGCAGGCCTTGATCTCATTCACTTTCATCACTCCCACCTGGGCAGAACAGGCGGCTCCAATCACTGCCTCCGTCTCCTGGTCGATAAAATGAAATAATGGTGGTTGGACTTGTATTCTCCATGAATGAGGGAAAACAAATCTGCAAAGTATGGACCCTCAGGACTGAGTGGGGCTGGAAAACTCGGGAGAAAGCTGCTACGGACTAAATGTTTGTGTCCCCCTGAAATTCATGTCCAAACTCTAATCCCCAGCGTGATGGTATTTGGCGGTAGGGCCTTTGGGAGGTAATTAGGGAGATTAGATGATGAGGATGGAGCTTTCATGATGGAATTAATACCCTTATGAAGAGGAAGAGTCTGAGCATGGTGGCTCACGCTTGTAATCCCAGCCCTTTGGGAAGCTAAGTCAGGTGGATCACTTGAGGTCAGGTGTTCATGACCAGCCTGGCCAACATGGTGAAACCCCGTCTCCACTAAAAATACAAAAATTAGCCAGGAGTGGTGGTGCACACTTGTAATCCCAGCCACTCTGGAGGTTGAGGCAAGAGAATCGCTTGAACTCAAGAGGCAGAGGTGGCAGTGAACTGAGATCATGCCACTGTACTCCAGCCTGGGTGACAGAGTGTGATTCCATCTCTAAAAAACTAAATAAAGAGAGGAAGAGACACAGTGCTCTCTTGCTCTCTCTTCCTCCACCCACCTCCTCCTCCTCCTCCCCTACTTCTCTCCCTCCCTCCCTGAATGCTTATACCAAGGAAAGGCCCTCTGAGGCCATAACCAGGAAGAGAGCCCTCACCAAGAACCTGACCATGTTGGCACCCTGAGCTCAGAATTCCAGCCCCCAGAATTATGAAAAATAAGTGTTTGTTATTTAAGCCACCAAGTGTATGGTGTTCTGTTATGGCAGCCCGAACTAAGACAAACACATCTCTCTCTATTTGCTCAAAGGATTCGGAAAGCAGCCAAGAAGGAATCACAGGGGTCACATTTTGCTTCCTGCCTGGCAAAAAAACTGGGCCGAATGTATGAAGCAATAGTTTTAAAATGCTAGACAGCAGGCAACAAAGGACCATGATCCCAGAGAGACAGGAAGCAAATGAGATGAGCCCCGCTCCAGCTGACTGCTGGGGAGGTTTCCAGGCTGCAGCACAGGGAAGGGGAGCAGAGGCAGAAGCCCAGCAGAATTCCTGAACTGAGGCAGCAGGAGCTCCCAGGACAGAATACTGGAGAGGAGACGCAGAGAGAGCTCCAGTGATAATGCAGAGAGAGAGCGAACTGCAGCAGAGCGCTGCTCAGCCTGTGCGTGTGAGGAACCCATCCCAGGCCAGGGGAGGAACCACCCAGAAGGATGAGAGGAATCTAACTTTGATGGTCACAAAAAACAGAATAGCTTCTGTTCCCACCAGTCAGATTGGAAAGCCTCATTATCCATGGGGTTTTGGATAGGGCACTTGGGAGAGTCTTGCTTCAGTTGTGGGGAATAATTAATCCTAGGTAATAATTAGCCTAGACAAAACATGGCTCTGCTCCCACCCAATAAATCTTAAAAGCAAGACCTTAAGGATCAAACTGTTCCAAGTAACTTAATTGCAGTCCCAAAACAGGACTCAAGAATATTTATAGGAAATCAAAAATACCTAGCACCTGACGAATTAAAAACCTTAATGTCTGGTCCAATAAAAAATTACTTGGCATGGTCTACAAATAAACCCTACCAACTGATTTTTGATAAGGGTGCCAAGAAAATTGAAAGGGAAAAGAATAGTCTTTTACTTTTTCTTGTTTTTGAAATGGGGTCTTCATTTGTCACTTAGGCTGGGGTGCAGCAGTGCAGTATAGTGGTGCAGTCATAGCTCACTGCAGCCTGGAACTCCTGGGCTCAAGAGATCTTCCTACCTCAGCTTCCTGAGTAGCCAGGACCATAGGCTTATGCCACCATGCCTGGCTATTTTTTTTTTTTTAATTTTGTGTAGAGACAGGGTCTCACTATGTTGTCTAGGCTGTTCTCAAACTCCTGGCCTCGTGATCCTGGCCTCCCAAAGTGTTGGGATTACAGGCCTGAGCCACTGTGCCTAGCCAAGAATAGTCTTTCCAACAAATGGTACCAGACAACAACTGGATATCCACATATAAAAGAATAAAGTTAGACCTTTTCTTCATACTATATCCAAAATTTAACTCAAAATGAATCATAGACTTGAATGTCAGGGTTAAAACTATACTCTTAGAAAAAAATATAGCCATAAATCTTTATGAGCTTGGGTTAAACAAAGTCTTCTTAGATATGAGACCAAATACATAATTGACAGTTGGCTAAGCACAGTGGCTCACGCTTGTAATCCCAGCACCTTGGGAGGCCAAGGAGGGCAGATCACTTGAGGTCAGGAGTTCGAGACCACCCTGGCCAATATGGAGAAACCCCATCTTTAGTAAAAATACAAAAAATTAGCCAGGCATGGCAGTGGGTTGTTTAAGATTACCTGTAATCTTAGCTACTCAGGAGGCTGAGGCAGGAGAATTGCTTGAACCCAGGAGGCAGAGGGTGTAGTGAGCCGAGATGGTGCCATTGCACTCCAACTTGAGTAACAAGAGTGAAACTCCATCTCAAACAAACAAACAAACCACAACTGACAAAAATTTAAAAAAGAAAATTTCAAATTTATTTTTCTAATTTATCTTTCTTTTTTGTCAATTAGAAAAATAAATTTTAATTTATCTTTTTTTATTTCTATCAATTTATCAAAACTAAAGTCTTTTATCCTTTGATGGACGTTATCAAGAAAGTGAAAAGACAAATCCACTGAATTAGAGAAAACATTGTAAATCACATGTCTAATAAAGGTCTAGCATCCAGAATATATAAAGAACTCTTGGCCAGGCACAGTGGCTCATGCCTGTAATCCCAGCACTTTGGGAGACCAACACGGGTGGATCACCTAAGGTCAGGAGTTGGAGACCAGCCTGGCCAACAAGGTGAAATCCCAACTCTACTAAAAATACAAAAATTAGCCGGGTGTGGTGGTGCATGCCTGTAGTCCCAGCTACTTGGGAGGATGAGGCAGGAGAATCACTTGAACCTGGGAGGTAGAGGTTGCAGTGAGGCCAGATTGCACCACTGCACTTCAGCCTGGGCAACAGTGAGACTCTCAAAAAAAAAGAAAGAAAAGAAAAAGTCACCAATATGGAAGACAGGCAGAGAAGATCTAAAGATGTGTTACAGATGTCTCAAAAACAAAACAAAACAAAACAAACAACTCTTACAACTTAACTACAAAATGACAACAGACATTTATCTGAGAAGACATTTCTCCAAAGAAGATAAACAAATGGCCAATAAGCACATGAAAAGTACTCAACATCATTAGCAGTCAGAGAGATGCAAATTAAAATCACAGTAAGATGCCACTTCACACCACAAGGATGGCTATCACCAAAAAGACAGATAACAGCCAGTGTTAGTGAGGATGTCGAAAAACTGGAACCCTCATACACTGCTGGTAAGAATGTCAGACAGTACAGTCACTGGAAGAGTCTGGCAGTTCCTCAGAAGGTTAAACATAGTTACCATATGACCCAGCACTCTTACTCCTAGAGAAATTAAAATGTAGATCCACACAAAACATGTGCACAAATGTTCATGGCAACATTATTCATAATAGCCCAAAAGTAAAAACAACCCAAGTGTCTATCAATTGATGAATGGATAAACAAAATGTGGTCTATTCCATACAGTGGCATATTATTAGCAGTAAAAAGGACAAAGTGCTGATCCATGCTACAAAAGGGATGAACCTTGAAAACATTATGTAAGTACCAGAAGCCAGTGAGAAAAGGCCACATATTGTAGGATTCCATTGATGGGAAATGTCCAGAATCAGCAAATCTACAGAGAAAAAGTAGTTGCTTGTGGATGGGGAGTTGGGGAGTGACTGCTAATGGGTACAGAGTTTCTTTTGGAAATGGCTGAAATGGTGATTATGATGATGCTTGCACACCACTGTGGACATACTAAAGAGCATTGCATTATGTATTTTTATTTTTATTTTATTGAGAGGGATTCTCACTGTGTCCCAGGCTGGAGTGCAGTGGCACCATCTCCGCTCACTGCAACCTCTGCCTCCTGAGTTCAAGCAATTCTCCTGCTTCAGCCTCTTGAGTAGCTGGGATGACAGGTGCACACCACCATACCCAGCTAATTTTCGTATTTTTAGTAGAGACGGGGTTTTGTCATGTTGGCCAGGCTGGTCTCAAACTCCTGACCTCATGTGATCCACCTGCCTCAGCCTCCCAAAGTGCTGGGATTACAGGCATGAGCCACCATGCCTGGCTGACATTGCATATTTTAAATGGGTGACTTGTATGATACGTAAATTATACCTCAATAAAACTGTTATATTAAAATAAAATTACTAGGCATTAAAAGAAGCAAGAAAATATAATTCATAATAAGGAGAAAATTCCATCTATCTAAATCGACTCAGAACAGATACAGATATTAAAATCTGCAGAGAGAGACATTAAAAGTTATCATTGTGTTTCATATGTTGAAAGAGTTAAATAGAGACATAGAGGATATTAAAAGGCCCAAGTCGAACTCCTAGAGAAGAAAAAAACAAAGGTGAAAAATACCCTGGTGGAGTTAAGGGCACATTAAACATAGCAGAAGAAAAAAATTAGTGAGTTTGCAGGCATAGCAATAGAAACTATCCAAAACAAAATACAGAGAGGAAAAATAATTTTTAAAAGATAAGCAGAGCATCAGTGAACTGTGGGACGCTTCAAGCAGCCTAACTTGTATGTAACTGAAGATTCAGGAGAGGAGAGAGAAAGGGGACAGAAACAATATTTAAAGAACTAATAGGCTGGGTGCAGTGACTCACGCATGTAATCCTAGCACTTTGGGAGGCTAAGGCAGGTTGGTTACTTGAGGTCAGGAGTTCAAGACCAGCCTGGCCAGCATAGTGAAACCCCATCTCTACTAAAAATACAAAAATTAGCTGAGTGTGGTGGCAGGTGCCTGTAATCCCGGCTATTAGGGAGGCTGAGGCACAAGAATTGCTTAAACCCAGGAGGTAAAGGCTGCAGTGAGCCAAGATCACACCAGTGCACTCCAGCCTGGACGACAGAGTTAGACTCCATCTCAAAAAAAAAGAAAAAAGAAAAAATAAAGATATAATAGTTTAAAATATTTCAGGCTTGATGAAAACAAATCCAAGAACCCCAATGAACGCTAAGTAAAAGAAACATAAAGAAAACCACACAAAAGCACACATCATAATTAAATTACTCAAAAGTAATGATAAAATCTAGAATCAGCCAGAGGAAAAAAGACATCTTACACATAGAGGAACAAAGATACAATGACGGTAGGTTTCTCATTGGAAACATTGCAAACAATGGGAAAACCTCTTTAAAGTACTGACCGAATGTAAGGAAAAAAAGGCACTATTGAAAGATGAAAAAACATTCTCCTTGACAGGAGCCCTCCAAAATGCTGGTGAGGATGTAGAACGACTGGCGCTTTCAGACTCTAATGGTAGAAATGTCAAATGATGCACCCACTGTGGAAAACAGATCATTCTTACATGTTAAAAACACACCTACCTGATCCAGCGATTCCATTCCTAGGTGTTTCCTCAAGACAAATGAAAGTATATATCTATATAAAGACTTGTACACAGGCTGGGTGTGGTGGCTCACATCTGTAATCCCAACACTTTGGGAGACTGAGGCTAGAGGATCGCTTGAGGCTAGGAGTCGGAGATTGTAGTGAGCTATGATCGTGCCACTGCACTCCAGCCTGGGCGACAAAGTGAGGCCCTGTTTCTAAATATATATATATATATATGAAGGCCAGGCTGGGCGCAGTGGCTCACGCCTGTAATCCCAGCATTTGAGAGGCCAAGGCAGGCGGATCACAAAGTCAAGAGATTGAGACCATCTTGGCCAACATGGTGAAACCCTGTCTCTACTAAAAAATACAAAAATTAGCTGGGCGTGGTGGTGCGTGCCTGTAGTCCCAGCTACTTGGGAGGCTGAGGCAGGAGAATTGATTGAACCCGGGAGGTGGAGGTTGCAGTGAGCTGAGATTGCACCACTGCACTCCAGCCTGGCTCCTGGTGACAGAACAAGACCCTGTCTCAAAAAAACTAAAAAAAGTAGTCCAGGTGTGGTGGCTCATGCCTGTAATCCCAGCACTTTGGGAGGCTGAGGTGGGTGAATCACCTGAGGTCAGGAGTTTGAGACCAGCCTGCCCAACATGGTGAAAACCTGTCTCCACTAAAAATACAAAAATTAGCTGGACATGGTGGCGGATGCCTGTAGTCCCAGCTACTCAGCAGGCTGAGGCAGGAGAATTGCTTGAACCTGGGAGGCGGAGGTTGCAGTGAGCTGAGATCGCACCACTGCACTCCAGCCTGGGCAAAAAGAATGAATCTCTGTCTCAAAATAAAATACAATAAAATATTTTAAAAGTTTAAGGAGTTGTACATAAATGTTCATGGCACCCTTATTTGTAATAGCCCAAACTGGGAATAACCCAAAATTCATCAATAGGTCAATGCATAAGTGAAGAATGCATCTCTTCAGCCTGGAATGCATAAACAAATAGTGGTTTGTTTGGAATGGAATATTATTCAACAATAAAAAGAGTATTGGACATGCTACAACATGGATGAGTCTCATAATAGTTATTTTCAGTGAAAGGTGCCAGACAAAAACTGGCATATGCTGTATGATCCCATTTACATAGCATTATAGAAAGGTGCAAATGAGTCTATACTGACAGAAACTAGATCAGTGGTTGCCTGAGTATGGGAATGAGGATCAAGGATGGGTAAGAGGGAGGGGCTACAAAGGGGCACGGGGAAACTTTTGAGGGTGATGGATTTGTTCTCTTGTATTAACTGTGACAGTTCATGGGTGTCTATATATGCCAATATTTATGAAAATGTACACTTTATTTTGTTTTTTTGAGACAGGGTCTTGCTGTGTCACCCAGGCCACAGTACAATAGTGCGGTCACAGCTCACTGCAACCTCGACTTCCCTGGGCTCACACAATCACCTCAGCCTCCTAGTAGCTAGGACTACAGGTGCGCACCACCACACCTGGCTAATAGTTTGTATTTTTTGTAGAGATGGGGTTTTGCCATGTTGCCTAGGCTTGTCTTGAACTCCTGGGCTCAAGCAATCCTCTTGCCTTGACCTCCTAAAGTGCTGGGGTTACAGGTGTGAGCCACCATGCTTGGCAAAAATGTACACTTTAGATATGTATAGCATGCTGGGTGCAGTGGCTCACACCTGTAATTTCAGTACTTTGGGAGGTTGAGGTGGGCAGATCGCTTGAGGTCAGGAGTTCGAGACCAGCTTGGTCAACATAGTGAAACTCTGTCTTTACTAAAAATACAAAAATTAATTGGGCGTGATGGCGGGTACCTGTAATCCCAGCTACTAGGGAGGCTGAGGTGGGAGAACTGATTGAACCTGGGAAGTAGAGGTTGTGGTGAGCCACAATTGAGCCACTGCACTCTAGCCTGGGTGGCAGAGCAAGACTCCATCTCAAATAATAATAATAATAATAATAAATACATGTAGTTTATTGTACGTCAATTATGTCTCAATAAAGCTGTTTTTAAAAACCTCATTGAATTAGACACTCAAGATCTGTGCATTTTATTGTATGTAATTATATGTGTATATATACAATATACATATGTACAAAAATACATATGTTATAGATGTATATATACGTATATATACACACACATATATATATATTCTTTTAAGGACTCAGAAATCACTTCTCCTTTGACCTCAAGTGGCCCTCAGAATCCCGGTGATAGCCACCTGGCAGTGCCATCTTTGGGCTGGTCCCTTTCTTCTCTGGGAAGCAGTGTCCTTTTTTGTCAAAAGCCTGGCTGTGCTCTGAGGTCCTCACCAGCTCCAACGTCTGTGGTTCTGTGAACCTAAGGATGAAAAAATGAGTCCCCTGCAAACAGTGACGGCAGATGGTTAAACCAGAGCAGATTTCCAGTCCAAACCCTCGGGCCTGGCCTGAGCCGCTTCAAATTCCGTTAATCCACCCCTGCGTGTTTGCACAGCAAAAAACCTGTTGTTCTTAAAGTACTGATCTTGGAGCTGGGGCCAGGGAGGCTGGGAGATGGCAAATATTGACACGGCTACCGCGTCCTCGCTCCAGGCTGCTCTGCTGATGTGAGCAGAGGAGGGGCCGGCCTGGGCCCTGCTGCCTTCTGCAACGACCTCACTGAGTGCCGTTTGGTGGTCGCTAAGGCACCTGCTCCTTTCCCAAAGGAAGAACCAATTAACTGGAAAGAAACGCTGGTTCTTCTGCCCAAGCCAGTCACCTTCGTCACAGGCTGTGGCCCTTTGGCCAGTGCCCCAGCTCCGCCCTCTAGGGAGACCAGGCTGAAAACGAGTGAGACATGACCAGGGGTATGGTGGGCTCTGGATTTGGGCCCATCAAGATTTGGATCGTGGCGTGGCTTCTTAAAAGCTGTGATCTCAGGCAAGCAGTTTCATCTCTCTGTGCCTCTGGGGAGTGTGAATAACTAAACCAGGTACCCAGAGTGGTTGTGAGGATTACAGAGAATGAGATGCCAGGTACAACATACAGAGCTTCCCAGGGGCACCTTGCACGGACTCAGCATTCCTTAAACCTTGACTATCAGTATTAAAGCCCCTGGCACAGCGCCTGGCACCCTTTCTTCTGCATAAAGCTTTACCGCTTCCAAGTGACATTTGCATTCCGGAGCTCAGTTTTCCTCTCAGCAAGCCTTCGAGAGAGTCTGGCACTGTGTCCTCATTCCTGAGGTTCAGAAGACAGCCTTCTTTGCAGCCCCTCCTCAAAAGGAGGAATCAAAATATGTGTTCCTTCTGCTGAAAACCTCTGCCGGCAGCCTGCAGCCTTCACAGTCAAGCTCCCTCTTTGCTGCCAGGATCCAAGGCTCTCCTGACATCCAGGCACACCCTTATCAGCCACGTGGCCTCCCCACCCTGCACCCACCTCGCCCTCCTGCCTGGTGCCTGAGCATCTCTTCCAACTGGACTGCCTTCTCCATGCCTCCTCCCTAGCTCATTCCTAATCACCCTTCAGGGTCCTGCTTAGGTGTCACCTCTGCTAGGAAGCTTTCCCAGACCTCCCGGGATGGTATAAAACTGAGCTACCATGGTGTATTAGTCTGTTCTCACACTGAGAATAAAGACATACCCGAGACTGGGAAATTTACAGTGAAAAATCGGTTTAATGGACTCACAGTTCCACATGGCTGGGGAGGCCTCACAATCATGGTGGAAGGTGGAAGGCGAGCAAAGGCACGTCTTACAGGGCAGCAGGCAAGAGAGCGTGTGCAGGGGAACTGCCCTGTATAAAACCATCAGATGTCGTGGGACATATTCACTATCGTGAGAACAGTATGTGGGAAACTGCCCCCATGATTCAGTTATCTCCACCTGGCCCCACCCTTGACACGTGGGGATTATCACAATTCAAGGTGAGATTTGGGTGAGGGCACAGCCAAACCGTATCACATGGCAAGGGCCCGGACCTCAGAGCTGGCATTCCTGTCTCGCCAGGAACACTTCAACAAGCTGCCTCGCCTAAGCGAGAGGTTTTAGGTCGTCTTAAAACAGTACCTACCTCATAGTGTTGCTGTGTGGATGAAGGCAAAGCCCTTACTTACCATAGTGCCGGTTCATTGTCAGCATGCGACAGATGTTAGCTGTGTGCACCCTGGTACTGGCTTTTAGTTCTTGCCTAGCTACTGACATGCTGAGTGGACGCAGACAAGTCTGTCTTGGCCTTGGTTTCCCCATTCTGTAATGAAGCATCTTAAGCCCCAGAGGCCTGTGGATGGGTTTGGTGGGGGTAAATTATTATGCAGCCCACGGTGCTGGGGCCTCTGGGCGTTTTTTCAGAGAAGCGCCACAGGCCACCCACTAAAGAAGCCCAACTGCAGCACCAGCAGACCCTGCGGGAAGCTGGGCACTCTCCAGCCGCCTGAACCGCCACGACTGACGGTGTGAGCCAACTTAGGCTCATGCTCTGATCTTGCCTGGCTTCCTGTGGCCAGTGCTCAGGACATGTTGTCATTTGAGTGCTGAAATGAACCTCTGGATCTTTCTTGTTCCTCAAGGACAAATTCAACCCTCTCTCTCCCTTGAGACTGGCATCCTGCTGGGGAAGGCATGACCAAGGCAGGAGGTCAGGAGCACACTCCTTCCCAGGCATCCTGGACTCCTCATCTTTCTCCTCCCCCCACCTTACTGTCCCCCACCTGTAGGATGGCCTGAAGACCGATGAATTCTACCAGCAAATAGCCCTCGACCACCCCTTTTCTCTGCCCACTTAGTCCAAGCCCTTGGCATCTTTTTCTTGGGCTATGGTAGTGAAAGGTGAGATACAGTGGCTCATGCCTATAATTCCAGAGCTTTGGGAAGCCAAGGTGGGAGCATTACTTGAGGCCAAGAGGTCAAGACCAGCCTGGGAAACATAAGGAGACCCTCATCTCAAAAAAAACCAAAAAACCAAAAACAGCTGAGCATGGCAGGGTATGCCTGTAATCCCAAATTCTTGGGGGGCTGAGGGGGGAGGATCATTTGAACCCAGGAGTTTGAGGTTGCAGTGAGCTATGATGATGCCTGTGTACTCAGCCTGGGTGACAGAATAAGACCCTATCTCTAAAAATATATATAAATAAAGATTGTGGACTGAGCACAGTGACTCATGCCTGTAATCCCAGCACTTTGGGAGGCCGAGGCGGGCAGATCACAAGGTTAAGAGATTGAGACTATCCTGGCCAACATGGTGAAACCTCGTCTCCACTAAAAATACAAAAATTAGCTGTATGTGGTGGCGTGTGCCTATAGTCCCAGCTACTCGGGAGGCTGAGGCAGGAGAATTGCTTGAACCCGTGAGGTGGAGGTTGCAGTGAGCCAAGATTGTGCCACTGCACTCCAGCCTGGTGCCTGGTGACAGAGTGAGACTCTGTCTAAAAAAAAAATATATCGTGGTAGATCCAGCTTCCAGGCTAAACTGCCCTTGATGATAGCCCACTGCCATGCTAAGCTCTCCACGATCCGTCCCCTGCTCCCACTCTCACCTCTTCTAGCTCCTCACCCACCCTCTACTGTGGCCTCTCTGGCCTGTTGGACAGTCCCTGGCTGAGCTGTCTGGTCACACTTCCATGACTTTGTTCACTTCATCCACTCCTACCTCCGGAAATACTTCTAGCCTCCAGAGCCGGCCCAAAGTCCTCCTCTGGGAAGGTAGGCTCCTCTGGTTTGGGTCAGAACTAAGGATGCCCAAGGGCTCTCTCAGCTCCTGCTTGCACTGCAGTTAGAGAGAAATTCAGCGGAACGGGCCAGAGCTGAGGGCTGACAGTCCCTTGGGCAAGGTCCCTGAGGAACCCTGTTGCAGGAGCTCCTCAGTTGGTCCGTGTCAGAAATGTGATTGTCCTGGCTCCAGGAGGCTCTTCCTCGGGGCATTCAGTCCAGCATTTCCTGCAGTCCCAGCCCTCCCTCTATGGCGTCAGTGCTTCCTCCAGATGACCCTGAGCTCCTCGTGTGCTAGGATCCAGGTCTCTTCTCTGGGGGTGTGGCACCTGGCTCACAGCTTGGCCCAAATCAGGTTTGCAGAGACTGATGAGTGAAAGAACGTGTGAGGCAATAAACGATCCAGAGCTCACCAGTCCCTTGGGTGCTCATTTTCAGTTTTCTTTAAAAAAATTTTTTTTACTTTAAGTTCCGGAATACATGTGCAGGTTTGTTATGTAGTTATACGTGTGCCATGGTGGTTTGCTGCACCCGTCAACCTGTGATCTAGGTTTTAAGGCTCTATTTGTCCTGATGCTCTCCCTCCCCTCACTCCCCACTGCTAACAGGCCCCAGTGTGTGATGTTCCCCTCCCTGTGTCCATGTGTTCTCATTGTTCAACTTGCACTTATGAGTGAGAACATGCAGTGTTTGGTTTTCTGTTCCTGTGTTAGTATGCTGATGATGATAGCTTCTAGCTTCATCCATGTCCCTGCAAAGAACATGATCTCATTCCTTCTTATAGCTGTCATTTTCAGTTTTCAAAACTCAGAAAGCTGATGTGTAAACCCAATTTTATTAATTTTCAGTGGGGATGTGTCTGTCTCCCTTGACAGGAGCCCTCCCACCAGGCAGATCCCAAGTCTCTCTTTCAGGGTATGGGTGGGACACTTTTGACCCTCAATCTCATGTTTTATTTTATTTTTATTAAAAAGAAATCTTTTGTGACAGAGTCTTTGTTGCCCAGGCTGAAGTGCAGTGGTGTGATCACGCCTGACTGCAGCCTCAACCTTCCAGGCTCAAATGATCCTCCCACCTTAGCCTCCTGAGTAGCTGAGACTACAAGTATGCACCACCACGCCCAGCTATATTTTTCTTACTTTTTGTAGAGATAGTTTCTCCCTATGTTTCCCAGGCTGGTCTTGAACTCCCGGGCTCAAGTGATCCTTCCACTTCAATGTCCCAAACTGCTGGGATTATAGGCGTGAGCCACTGCACCTGGCAAGCTCACTTTTAAAATACCCCGCAGAGACTCTGCCCTGGCCAAGGTATAATCACACAGGTAGCTGGAAAGGCTTCTGGGCTGGAGTGCCATAGACCGTGTTTGGGTCCCAGTTCCAGCACTGACTTTGCTCTATGATTCTGGACAAGTCGTTGCCCTCTCTGGGCCTCAGTTTTCTCATCCGTCTAATGGACATGTCCAACCTTGCCTGCCTGGGTGGTGTGAAACTGGAAAGATAAGCAGAGAAGCAGCTCATTCAGGCTCCAGGACCAAATATAGTGCTGACTTCCAGAAAACTGGGCTGTTTAGGCGGGCAGCTGGGCATAGAGTGGAGGGTGGGGAGTGGTGGGGTGGAGAGCAGCGTGGGCAGACAGAAGACTGGCGAGGAGCCCTTCAAGATGCTCTTTCTCCAGATCTTCTATTCTACAGCTCGGAGCTTCCTGGGGTGGCTTCCCACTGG
>PVKP010029501.1:0-28929 GCA_004027715.1 Plecturocebus donacophilus
TTTTTTTTTTTTTTTAATTTCTCTGTGGGCCAAGCACAGTGACTCACGCCTGTAATCCCAGCACTTTGAGAAGCCAAGGTGGGTGGATCACGAGGTCAGGAGATCGAGACCATCCTGGCCAACGTGGTGAAACCCCGTCTCTACTAAAAAATACAACAATTAGCTGGGCGTGGTGGTGCATGCCTGTAGTCCCAGCTACTTGGGAGGCTGAGGCAGGAGAATTGCTTGAACCCAGGAGGCGGAGGTTGCAGTGAGCTGAGATTGTGCCACTGCACTCCAGCCTGGTGCCTGGCAACAGAGCGAGACTGTGCCTCAAAAAAAAAATTTCTTTGTAGAGACATGGTCTTACAGGCTGATCTCGAACTCCTGGTCTCAAGTTATCTTCCTTCCTTGGCTTCCCAAAGTGCTGGGATTACAGGTGTGAGCCACTGCTCTTGGCCTGCAAAGCATTTGAAAGAGTTAAATAAATAAATTTAAAAGACTTCTTTTTTTTCTTTTAGACAGGGTCTTGCTTTCTTAAAGACTTATAAAAGATCAGCTTATCATTTCCTCATGTCAGGAAGACAGCTCCCTGCCTCCTGCTCCCCAGTGGGTTATACTGGGTGGGTTTATACCATATAACTTTCAGCTACATGGACCCTAGAGCTGGGGTGCCCACTTTAAATCCTGCCTTCACTGCTTGCTGATTGTGGAATTCTGAGCAAGTTGCTCAACCTCTCTGTGGCTAAGTTTCCTCACTTACATAATAAGGGTAGCAATAGTAGCCACTTAGTGTTGTTGTTGCGAGGATTGAATATACTAATACATTCAAATTCTGGTAACAGTTTTTGGCAGTAGGTTGTTAATTGGCTTTCTTCTTTCACCCCTACAGTTTCTCCTCAAAATAGCAGACAGCAGGGTGGGGTGGCATACGCCTGTAATCCTGGCACTTTGAGAGGCTATGGCGAAGGACCATAGAAGAAGCCAGAGGACCACTTGAAGCCAGGAGTTCAAGACCAGCTAGGTAAACTAGTGAGACCCTGTCTCTACAGAAAAAAAAAAAATTAGCCAGGCATAGTGGTGTGTGCCTGTAGTCCCAGCTATTCAGGAGGCTAAGGAGAGAGGATTGCTTAAGCTCAGGAGTTTAGGCTGCAGTGAGTTGTGATTGTATTACTGCATTCCAGCCTGGGCAACAAAGCAAGACCCTGTCTAAAAGAAAGAAATAACTAGCAGACAGAGGGGTCTGCCCAAAACTCACATTCAGTTCAGTCCAGCCCAGCCCCACGCTCCTTCCCTCCCAATTCCACTTGCCTCTGCTCTCAGCAGGACAATCCAATCACCCCATTTTCCAGGTCCTCTCTGGAGACATTTCCCCCCTGATGTGTCCACCTGGCTCCCCCACTGTGTTGAAATCTGCTCCAACTGCTTTATCAGAGAGGCCGTCCTCAGTCACTGTGTGGAAATCAGCTCTGCCACTTTGTCAACCTCAACTCTGTAACCCGAGTTCTTTGAAAACAGCGCTTACCAGTGCCCAGTACATTTTAGATTTATGTGTTACCCACTTATGACCCGTCTTCTCCTATTACAATGTAAACCATATGAAGGCAGGCATTTATCTGCTTCGTAACTGCTATGTCTTCATCATAGAGAATAGTGACAGGCATATGGTGTAAATCCAGAAAGTATTTGTGATTATAAATACATGAGCAAATTATCTGAACCCCACCGATTGGTGGTCTGCTGGTGTCTGAGTGTCGATCATGAGTCAGGCATGTGGCGGGCCCTCAGCAACCTGGCTTGTGCTGAAGAATGCATACTGATACAGTGGGTGATGGGGGTGCTGGGAGCACTGTCATCCTGCCAAGCTCCCCCTTGATGGGGCACATAAGACCAGGGCAAAAGATGGGAGATGCTAAGACCACCACTGAGCTTTGGTTTCTTTATCCAATGAATTGATCAATAATATCTACCATGTGGACTACTGGATGCTATAGAGCTCTGTGCCTCACAGGCAGTCATTGCTAAGTAAGTGACAGCTACAGCTATTTTGAAATTCTAGATTTTGACCTCTGTTTACAAACTGCGTTAAGATGCTTGCTCCTCCCTAAAAGAGCTGCCTCCCTATGAACTTTGTTTTTATGGACTTCACCCATATATCCATTTAGTTATTTCACAAACATTTAATGAGAAGACACTGGGCACAGAACATCTCAGGATGAGGATAATGGCTACTGTTTATCAAGCATCTGCTAAGCACCTTTGCCACCCTCTCTCAATTATTACGGTACTGCTGAGAGGTAGGTATTCTAATGCCCCTAGCATGAAGGGAAGAACAGAGACAAAGAGCAGGTGATTTGCCCAGGGTCATGACTAGCAGACAGCGGTACACATCCTATCTTGCACTGTGTCCAGACAGAGCCATGCCCTGGAGTGTGTTTCTCCTGACCACCCCTGTCTGCACCTGGCAATGGCCAGGCTCCAAGTACTCCTGACATTGTGAATGCAGTGGCTTCTCATCATTGAAGGTGACGGAGATGGCCCCAGGACAGCAGATCCAGCTCATCACAACTTGATCTTCATTCATAAACTTTCCATGCTTTTCCAAAAGAGACCTGGAAGAAAGAGAACTTGACTTTGCAGAGGGTTTGGGAAAATGGAGCATGATGCCTAACATAAGTCTCCCAGCCCAGCTGGGCCATTAGCCATCTGTGCCACATTCAACCTCCCCTGCAAAGGTGGGTGGATCCAGGACTTTCCTCTTGCCTCCTGGCAGGTGGTGGGCCAGGCATTTGGCACCAATCTGTCCCCATGAAGTGTGCTGGGCAGATGCAGGCCATGAGATAGGTCAGCTTGACTTTCAGGAATGGCTCCACATTCAGTCCCATGGTATCTCGGTGTTTCCAGAAGCAGAGCTGGCCCAGGACCTCCAGGTGCCTGAGGAGGCTGTCTGGAGGTGGGATGTCTAGAGAAGCCATGGGGCCTGGTGTCCTCCAGCCCTCCTGGGAGCTTACTAGGCTTATGGCACCCTACCTATTAGATTGGTGGTGGAATGTTGGCGGCAGATGGCAGTGTTTAAGAATAATTAACTGCATCAGCTCTGGGTGAGGTGCTGGGGGCACAGAGGCAGAAGATGTGGTTCCTGCCCTCCAGGCCTCACAGGTTGGAATCGCCAGATTTCTTTTCAGAGACACAGACAGCAGCATGTGCTACTAAGCACCAGATTTATTAAATAGCTTTGGTTCAATCACCACCAACGACTCTTTCTGGTGAGCAAGCGACACTGCTCCTTTATCTGAGATGGGAAAACACAGAGGAAATAGTGCAGGCTACAGTTTCCAGGGAGTCTCAGTCCTGACGGTGAAGGTGTCATGCTCATGCTCCTCCCTGGAGGCATTCTTTGGATTGGGCATGTCAGGGCCCAGGCACTGGCATTTGTAAAGCTCCCCAGGTGCTAACATGCCCACCTTTGTGAACATGTTATGATTGGAATCATGCGGGGGAAATTTTTAAACATCAGAGATATCCTGGGCTCACCCTGTGAGTCACAGTCTTCAGTGGGATGGAGCTTGAGCAACTGTGGTTATTTAAAAACCTACACTATTGTTCTTTCTTACAGCTACAATGGGCAATCATGAATTAGATTTATTTTTTCACCTTAGTTGGGCAAGTTGCCTTTTTGAGAGTCAGTCATCTTCTGTGAAATGGGCTGATCTGGAGCGGGCTGCAGCCATTCTGCCAGACCAGTTACAACCTATACTTAGCACATGTTCATGAACCTGGGCCTTCAACAAACTGTCCTCCTCACTGGTATTTTTAGCTTTTGAGTGGCCAATGGATTCTGGCTGGTTTACACAATGGATGTGATTCACCTGAACATTTTCTTGTTCTATATGTGGAATCTAAATGGCCTGTGACTCTTGTCCTGCTGCTCATCCAGCCATCCAGAACTGCAGATTTTCTATTTTGGATAAAAATAAGTTTTGTAAAGGAAATTCACTTTTCTATCAATGTGTTCGGGGTTCCTGATCTCATCTCTTCACTCAAGAAACCCAGCAGAATGATGTTTATTATGTGTTAGGCATGGCTCCAGGCTGGAGACCTGTCCAACTCTTCAAGGTACCCACAGTCTTTCTGAGAGGAGGCAGATGTATCAACAATGATCTGACTATCTTGTGAGATTTATAGAATGCCTAGATGAAGAACATACAAGAAGCACTCATCCTCTCTACTTTTCTTTCTTTTTTTTTTTTTTACAGCAAGGTTGCAATGCATTTTGAAACAGCAAATAAAGTGACTCTTGAATGACTCAAAATTGGTTGTTATCTCCTCCCCCACAGTTCTAAAATCAATATATTTTAATTTATATTCAAGAGAAACCTTAATCGACAGACGTGAACTGCTTTCTTTTCTGAATGGGGCATTCTAGTGTGAGGTGAGGACATGCAGTTTTGTGGGTGGGGTCTTGGTGGTGGTGGTAGGGGTCTCTGCTGAGTCCTATGTGGATTGAGAAGAAAAAAATGGATTTAAGAGATAACTGTGTGTCTGGCAGGGTATTCTGAAGGGAAGTCTTTTGATGAGGCAAGCCAGAGGGGCAGAGATGCTTTCTTTTTAGCTGAGTAAATAAATCATTCTACAATGATTAACTGAGAGCATTGTTTCAGGCTTGGTCACCGACATAAAAATGTCTACTTTGTTTGCACCTGGCCCCAAGAACTCCATTCCAGAGTCTTCTTTCCCTTCACTCAGTGTTTTGAATACAAATATTCGAATAATAATTATACCCACACCAAGGAATGTTCATTGAAAATGCACTTTTCAGAATAAACTCTGATATCCAATTTAATTTCTTGGGCCATTTTCTATGAAGTGGAGTTAAATTGTTTCCAACTGTTTCCACTTTTATTTCCCTGAAGTTATTTTTTTTCTAAATCAATTCTTTTCATATACTTTTTGCTTTGGATGTTTAATTTTTTGGCCAGTTTTATTATGAATAAGAAATTTTACTGATTATGGCTTCCATCATTGTGAGTTTTCTTTTGTAGTCATTAATTCCACAAAGTCCTATCTTCTGGGTCAAATTTTGCGATGGTAGCCATTGCTAATTTCATTTTGAGTTGAGTATTTCTACCAGTATTACTTACTATGGGTTGGATAAAAGACTAATTATATTTATTTCTTCACCAATCTGTCAGAAAATAAGGACAATTCCCTGCACATAATTCCAATTGTGTCCTGCTGTCTAATCCAGTCTATTGTTTGGCAAATACACACTTTTCCACCTATTTTGATCACTTTGCAACCTAGGAATGAATGTGTTCACACTGTTCTTAGACCAACAAGTAGATCTGCTGCTGGGGTCAAGACAGCAGATTTCTAAGTGATTTTTGCACATTGCTGAGCCTGCTCTCACTCAGTGACATCAGTTGAGATTCACTGGGAGAGAGCCCTGTGTTTTCGGCCCCTCACCACGTCCACTGCTGTGGATTTATTCAGATCTGTAGCCCAGGTGAGGATTCCAGGGGAGACCTTGGGGCCCTCCCTGTTGAGACTCTTGTCCAACAAAGTAATAGGATTTATCTGATGAGATATCAGGAGGCATAGACAAGTGTACTCACAAATTCCCTTTAGGGAGAACACTGCATTCCTTTGGAAGAATTACTTTGAAAAGTCTCTTAGAATAGACAATGAGAACTCACGCTCAACTTCCAAACATAGTGGTGGAACCAGCAAGCAAAAATAAAGAAGAAAAGCTGGCAGGAGATCCAGGGGAGGAACAAGATGGAAGGAGCGATGCAGCCTGGGAGAGGTGGACCATCACCAGCTCCATCACCAGGTCCCAGATCAAGCTGGCTACACTTGCCCAAGCTGAGGCGGGTTACATTTCCTGCAGAAATCAGTGAAGGGGCTCCAAGGAGGTTTTATCAAGAATCTGTGGAAATTGTAGGCAGGTCTTTGTTCTATAAGCCACAGAATCAGAGACTCAGGCCAAGTTTAATTATTTTTCAGTGGACTGTAATATCTACATTGACATTATTAAAATATATATGTACATGTCTTGGGTATATTTACTATTTATTTCTACTTGTAGATATCTTGAGGAGGTTTATAGAAAAATGTGAATATTATTAGATGAAGAAATGAGGCAAGAGAGAAAAATTAAAGAAGGAAGGAAATATTCATAAGCTTACTGTACAGAAATGCAAAGGAACATAGAGAATTTCAAATTGTGTAGACTGCATATTGGTGTAAAGCTTCCTGTAGCCAAGGCAAAGAGCAGACAATAAGCAGTGAAAACCACTTATGATGTCTCTAAGATACACATTATACCTAAAGGACCAGTGATCTCAACTCTTTTCTGTTTCCCAGAGTATTTAATGAGGTTAGTTAATTTTGGCAGCAAAGGCGACCATTTAAACCTGAGATATGTATGTTAAACTTTTTTTTTTTTTAAATATATATTTTATTGCGTTTTAGGTTTTGGGGTACACTTCTAAACTTAAATAAAAGTCCCAGATGTAGAACTTAAGTTTCTTAAATTCCCAGAAGAAACTTAAGAAATGAACATCTCAGAGAGGAGCTGCCTCTCAAATTAATTCACTAAGTTTATCATACCTGCTGGGTACCAGGCCTTGTGCCTGTGACAGTGTAGGCTGCTGTCACTGTTTTTCCTGACATAAATACAGGCCGTTAATGATGAACTAGAGATGTCTTAGTTTATTTTTTGCCCTATTTATTTATTCCATAAACATCTGCCATGTCTGCTATGTGCCGGGTGTTGCTCCGGTTGCTGGAGGTACAGAGGATAAGGGCGCTACTTTCCTGAGCTCAGAGGAGGGGGCAGGCGAGGGCACTGAAATGGCAACAGTGAGGAGCGGCCATGCAGGGCTAGAGTGTCTGGGAACTGTGAGCATACCCCATCCGGGTGGGTGGCCGTTGGCCATGGAGAGGGCTCCCTGTTGGGAAGACATTGGCTTACCCTGCTCAGAGCTTGCTCTTTGGTCCTTCCAGGTTGTTGTGACAAACCCCTACTAACCCATATAGGGAAAGCACCAGGTTCAACTGGTGAAACTCCAAAGAAACGATTTAGAGTCAGCACATGAGATGTAAGCTTTTACTGGGGGCTTCTATACAGAGGAGAGCGTCTAGCGGTGGCCAGCTGGGCAGAAGAACTGTCTTACCCACAGTCCAGTGCTGGCAGCCTCATGGCCTAGCAGCAGCAGGCTAAGTGGGAAAACTGCAACCACCTGCAAATGGCATGAACTTTATATTGCATTTTCACTTAACACTCTCCCCCAACAACCTCCACCTAGTAATGTTCATTTCACCCAAAACTCAGGGCTTTCATCCCCTGTATACCCCATGTTCCATGGGACAGGCTGGGAGCTCAGATGTTTATCATAGATAAAGAATGAATCTGCAGGTTGGCTACTCCTGGATTTCCTAGCTCGGAAGACACATTCAAATGCATCTGCCACACAGGGTCATTCTAAGTGTATTTGCTTAAGTTACGGCTATCAGGTGCATTTATTCTACATAGATGCAGCTGTGAGGAGTAGACCCTGACCCTGTGTCATGTCTACGTTTTAAGCCATGCTAGAGGGGTATCCATGCAGTCTAGATGATTCTGGGCTTTTTCACTCAAACTTGTTTGGCAGATGTGGGCGCAGAGACTCCTACTCGGTGTGATTATAGAAGGAATAAGACTCAACCCAAGAGCTGGACGCCGTGGCTCACACCTGTAATCCGAGCACTTTGGCAGGATGAGGCGGGTGGATTGCTTGAAGTCAGGAGTTCGAGACCAGCCTGGCCAACATAGTGAAACCCTGTCTCTACTAAAAATACAAAAAAAATAGCTGGGCATGCTAGCGGACACCTGTAATCCCAGCTACTAGGGAGGCTGTGGCAGGAGAATTGTTTGAACCCAGGGGGCAAAGGTTGCAGTGAGCCAAGATAGCGCCATTGCACTCCAGCCTGGGCAATAAGAGCGAAACTCCGTTTAAAAAAAAAAAAAAAACGAAGAAAAAACAGACTCAGTCCTAGGTAGGTGTGGTGGCTCACACTTGTAATCCCAGGACTTTGGGAGGCTGAGGTGGAAAGAACACTTGAGCTCAGGAGTTCCAGACCAACCTTGGCAACATAATGAGATCTTATCTCTATAAAAAGCAAACAAAATTAGCTAGGCATAGTGACATGTGCCTGTGGTCCCAGCTACTTGGTAGGTTGAGCTGGGAAGATTGCTTGAACCTCGGAGATTGAGGCTGCAGTGAATTGAGATCATGTCACTGCACTCCAGCCTGGGTGACAAACTGAGACCCTGTCTCAAAAAAAAAAAAAAATAAATAAAAGACTCACCCCTGGTGTCTGGCTTCTGAGACAAAGATATTACCAAAAGACACTAACTCTCTAAAATGTGTTCACAGAGGTCCAATTCAGGTGCAGTCATGCGGGGCGAGGTCCCCTCTCTGTTGTCACTTTGCCTCACACTCCACCCACCCCCACATTTTGCAAGCCTTGGACACCCACAGCCGAATAACAACCCAAGTTTTCTTCTCTGAAAAAGATTAAATTGAAAGATAAAGACCCAACTTACAAAGAAAATCATCCTTTCTACTCAAATATACGTGTCACTTTTGCTATCCTTAGGCCTGAGTGATAACTGAGTCCCCCTCTGTCCATCCCTGGAACCATAATGATGGCGGCACTTATGTCACATTCACTACTTACTCTAGCTATGCCACATTTACAAGTACCTTACCTTACATACTTCATGGGATCTCATGATGTTCCAGTGAGACAGGTATTATTATTATCTCCATTACAAAGAGGTGAAACTGAAGCACGGGTAGGGGGTAGGCTGGGGTTTGTAGTCTGGCTCCAGAGTCAAGACTCTTCACCACAGCATGGTGCTGCCTCTCAAACAGCCAGGGATTGGGAGGTCCCTAGCTGTCAGCTGGTAGAAGAATGAAGCCCTCTGGCTGTATTGGTTTTCGGGACCTTAGGTGGCCCAGTTCTGCCATGTCTGTCAGGTGCAGTAGTGTTGAAATGG
The DNA here is from genome assembly GCA_004027715.1 of Plecturocebus donacophilus. Taxonomy (NCBI): domain Eukaryota; kingdom Metazoa; phylum Chordata; class Mammalia; order Primates; family Pitheciidae; genus Plecturocebus; species Plecturocebus donacophilus. The sequence continues at coordinate 9,026 of PVKP010029501.1, forward strand.
CCTGTTCACCAAGGCCACCTAAGGTGTGCCTGGAGCCAAAATGCAAGTGGTGACATTCCTGTTGGTTGGGTTGGGGATTTTGCAGGAGGGTCTGACAACAGCACTTGAACCCCTAAGTACATAGTTATGTGTATTTGTCAAAATTCATTAAACTGGCTGGGTGCAGTGACTCACGTTTGTAATCTCAGCATTTTGGGAAGCTGACGTAAGTAGATCACTTGGGGTCAGGAGTTTGAGACCAGCCTGACCAACATGTTGAAACCCTGTCTCTATGAAAAATACAAAAATTAGCTGGGCATGGTGGCCCATGCCTGTAATCCCAGCTACTCAGGAGGCTGAGACAGGAGAATCGCTTGAACCTGGGAGGCAGAGGTTGCAGTGAGCTGACATCATGCCACTGCACTCCAGCCTGGGCAACAAAGAGAGACTCCGTCTCAAAACAACAACCACCAAACAACTCATTGAGCTATATGCTTTAAACAAGTGCATCTTACAATATGCAAATTATAACTCAATGAAGTTGATTTTAAAAGAGGAAAAAGCATGCCCCAAACATTAGACATCTGAAGTCCCACACCCTGCATTGCTCAGGTGCCCTCAGTGCCCCATTAGCCAAAGCTCCCTCTGGCCCATGACCTCCCCTCCTCTGATGATTCCCAGTTGGTGTGTGACAGCTGAGGGAGGCTTATGTAGGTGTTTACTGATGGCCACGGAGCTGGGAGTCCTTGACCAGCTCTATTCTGATCTATTTTATTCCCTAAAGCTGCCTGTGCTGCTGCCACAGAGCTATCACTGGGGCTGTGGGAGGGAGGCAGCCAGCCAAGCTGACCCAAGGAGGTGGGGCTTTCGGGGCTGGAGCTGCAGCTTTATGGGGAGACCCCACTTTTCTGGGAGAACTCCTCTTACATCACCGGCCATGTGATATGTGGAAAGATAACACTTGGGACCTTCTCCTCAAACATTTAGACATTCAGTGCTTATCTGAGGCCTGGTAACACCAGATTTTCATGCAGCGAAGCATGAGCAAAGGCTGGCACTGCTGTTTACCAGCAGCAAAATTGCAGACATCTGTGTCTCAGTTTTCTTGTCTACAAAATGGGTATAATGAGGCCTGGCTCACGGAGGGTGCTTGGGGTTGATGACTCTCCAAGATGCTCACATTTCTCCTCTGGTTCCAGGTGCTCTCCTCTGAGATGTGCCTTCAGTGATGCCACCTTCTCTAACTCCTGTCCCCTAAAGACTTGTAGCTCTGTTGGTCTCAATCACACCGTGTGATAATGTTGCTTTGGTCTGTCACCGTGGTTAAGTCAAGTGCTTTTGTCAACTGGAGAATAAACTCCCTGTGGGCAATGGCAGACTTTTATTTCACCTTCTCTGTCACACTTCCCCTAGTCCTCATCTCATTGCCTGGCTATATTTTTTTCCATAGCACTTAACCACCATTTAGAATTATTATGTATTGTTTTCTCACTTATCACCTGTCTCTCCCACTAGATTGTGACCTTTTGGTTCTGTTTACTGTCTTATCTCTGGAATCTAGAGTGGTTGGTGGCAGAGACATCATGGGCTCTGCATAAGTGTTTGGGAATGAATGAACACCTTCCTTATTCCTTATGATGGAATAAGACTCAGCCCTAGGCAGGTGCAGTGGCTCATGCTTGTAATCCCAGCACTTTGGGAAGCTGAGGTTCAGCCTCTCCCCACTCACAGTGCAGATCTGAGTGGACTGCAGCCTCAGCACATACTTTCTGGTCTGTTAGCTGGCTGATTGAATTACACACAGGGCCGCCCCTGTCAACAGATGGTTACAGATGAGATTATGAAGGTCCCCAGGTGTCTGGCATGAATGAGACACAGGGGACATGGCTGACTTTATGGGCTCACTTGTGGTCGCTGATGGAAGTGGTATCAACACAAATGGTTTCAGCTAGAAAGACAGCAGATAGATAGACAGCACCATCTATCACCAGTGTCTGAAAACCGAATTTTATGAAAGAGAATTTTAATGGAAATGCCAGGTTTGTGTAATGGAAGGCAAAGATAAAGTTGAGGGGATGCTTCGAGGCCTACAATTACTTTTTATCTGTAATTTTTTTTTTTTTTTTTTTTTTTTTAGATTTAGGAGGTGAATTCTAAAGAGAGAATTGACAGGTTTTATCCCTCCTTAATTTTCAAATGGGTTACGTCTTGCTTCCTCAATAGGGTTCTAGGTTAGGTCATCAATTTCCTTTCAAGAAAAAACCCATTGTGTAGGAATAACCTGTGTCCTGATCTATACGACAAGAACCGGATATTGCTGCAAGTTGTTAGGGATCAACATGACCAGTGTCTGATTCTTCCTGTGCTGTTCCTGCTCCTTCTGCCAAGAGTGGAATATCCTAGAGTCAATAAGCCTGGCTCTGAGGAATCCCCCCCTTAGGATGTGCAGGACTTCCACCATCTGCTCCTCAATTATGTCAGCTCACAGGCCTCAAACTCCACTGAAACTTGCCTAAACTCACAGAGCCTGTTAGTGGTAAGGCTGGAGTCTGCTGCCTGCCGGACTCTGGATCTTAACAGGTAACCAGTATCTTACATAGCCCTGACTCTGGGAAGGAAGGAACCAGCCAGAGGTGAGAGCCCTTTCTTGGACCTGGGCCACACCCTCTATGGTGGGTCCCTTCCATAGCAGCCACCATTTATTTGGACATTGCCTCTAATGGAAACTACATGAAATCTGGCCAGGCGCAGTGGCTCAAGCCTGTAATCCCAGCACTTTGGGAGGCTGAGGTGGGCAGATCACCTGAGGCCAGGAGTTTGAGACCAGCCTGACCAAAATCGTAGAGCCTGGTCTCTACCAAAAATACAAAAATTAGGCAGGCATGGTGGCAGTGGCTGTAGTAGCAGGTACTTGGGAGGCAGAGGCAGGAGAATGGCTTGAACCCGGGAGGCAGAGGTTGTGGTGGGCCTCGATTTTGCCACTGCACTCCAGCCTGGGTGACAGAGTGAGACTCTGTCTAAATTAAAAAAGAAAAAAAAGAAAGAAACTATATGAAATCTAGCAGATCCCAGAAAATCCTAGAATGTGGTTTCTGATCCCACTTGATCCTTGGAGGCAGGGCAGCCAAAAAGACAAGAACCTGCTGAACAGAACCTGGCACCTAAGGCAGAAGCTCTGATGTCAGCAGAGGGCAGGAGCTCTGTACATTGCAGTGATGATAGTGGGCTTCCCAGAGGAGGCGGACTTAATAGATGTCAAAGGATGGATGGTAGTTTGAGAAACTCAAAGTTGGTAACCTAAGGTAACTAGCTGGCCATGGTAGAGTCAGGGAGAGTTTAGCATAACCACCATATGTATTAGCAAATGGGCAAAGGTATGACAGAGAAGGACTGTGAATTCACGTTTGGCCCCTGATCCAACTTCCTAGATGACTCGATCTCTCACCTCCATATGGCGCCTGTGCGCTTCTTGGCATCCCAGGACATCCAGTTTCAAACTGCCTGGTCAGTGGGGTCTGGGTGAGAACCACATATCCAATTATAGGAGCCATGTCTGCAGCTGGAGAGGCCCTGGCATAGACCGGGGAGTGAGGCTTGAGTTTTTATCTGCTTGAATTTACTGAGCATTTATCTGCTCCTGTCTGGATCCTATTTCTTTGACAGGAAGAAGCTCTCACCTTTGCAATGTGGTAACCACCCCAGGACAAAACCAGATGCAGCCAGGGAACAATGCCATCTGATTGTGATGGGGCTTTCTCTAGCCCTCTCCAGCTGAACTTGCCATCGCTGCCAAGAGGGAGTTGTATGGGGAATCACATTCAGTTGTCTAAGATTCAAACAAAAATCCAGCTTTGCACCAATGGGTTGGAGAACTTCCCATGAAACTCAGAGAAAGAAATAAGTGAAAATGAGAGGCATGCCCTCTTTCACTCTCAGTACAGGGCCATGCGCCTGGCAGGTCATGGAATTTGAAAGCAGAGGATGTGAGGGATGGGCTCCATTGCCTTCATTTCTGATCCTTCCTCTCCTTTCAGCAATAAGGACTTGTTTTCAAATGGTTTTTCTCTTGGATGCTTTTCTCTCTATCACTAAAAATGGCGTATGCTGAAAAGAAGACAAAAAAATATATTCATACACCATATGCTGAAAATTGCTGTTGCAAAAACCTGTGTTTAGCTATTCACAGGAACTCCTGTGGTCTCGGGCCATAGTCATCGCTATAATTTCCCTCAGAAGAAACATACTAGAAGCCATATTTAAGAGAAATTTAAGTATTCTTTCTCTGGTGTCACTGATAATGAAATATAAAAATACTAACATGCCAGGCATTGTGAAAACCTATTTAATCCCTGCAAAAACGTATGAGTGGTTATTATCTTCATTTTACAAAAAAGATTGGGTAAAGTACCCAAGGTCAGCCAGGTGGGGAATATCAGCTGACATTTAAACCTAGGTTCTCCTGGCTCCAAAGGCCCTGAGTTTTTGCTGTGATGTTGCCTCTCATCTTCAACAAGAATGAACAATGCTTTTAGTAAAGGATTCCCAATTTCTCTCCAACCTGGTGATTCCTAATAACATGATGTCAATAGCATTAATTAAAAGTCACCAATCTCCTCCAGAAAATTCACTGATGGAAAATTATAACCTTGTAAGTGACACATTTTTATTTAATTATACAGACTGGAGAGATGGAATGTAATTTCATGCTACGTCTCCTTGGCTCACTTATTGCTTTACAGCAACTGTATCGCTGAAAGTATTTAAAAGAGAAATTGCTCCAGGGGACATAAAAATCCTTAGATGTTTGCATCTAAATAAGCTGGCAGTGCCATTAAAGGATAGATAAAGGAATATTATTAAGCTGTTTGTAATTAAAATATCGATTCTTTCTGCAATAATAAAAAGCAAAGGTATTAATTAGCGATTAATATAATCTGAGATTAGTCTAGGAAGATACTACAGGAAAGCACTCAATCCAATATTGAGCCATATATTGTTTTCCAATTAGAAGGTTTATATTTGAGGAAGAATTATAAAAAGGTAAGTTCATGTTTCTATTCAACTTAAAGCTGGAGTGTTTTTGTTTTTTCACAAACAGTTTGGGACTTTTTTCTTTCTTTCTTTCTTTTTGCATATCCATGAGTTTTGTGGGCTTCCAGTAGGAACAGAAAAACATGGTTATTTTGTGTTGGAGCTGCCTGGGGTTCAGGAGGCAGTAGGATGAAAGCTTCACAGCCTGAGCAGTTGTCATCACAGCCTGGGAGCCATCAGGTGGTGGGCCAGCCTCTCAAATCTGACTCCTGTATCTTCACCCATAAGAGACAGTGCTTTTACTTTGAAACAAAATATTGTATTCCACTATGAGATACAGCTCAAAAGTCAACATTTTTAGGGAGCGTGAGTGGCTGCATCAATGACCTCTAGTGAGTCATTTCCTGCAGCTAGGTCTGTTTTTTTTTTTTTCCCAGGGGGGCAGTGGGTTCAGGGAGGACAGGATTTGAATACTTGACCTGCCACTCCACTGCTGGGTACCCTGAAGAAGATTTGCACAGCTTCAGTTTCCTCTTTGAAAAATCAGAACAGGCATTCCGCCCTACTGTCATATGGAGCAATATTTGAATAGCACCTGAAGAGCACTTCAAATCCTATTGCTCATCAACTGCCAGTTTCCTTCCCCATCCTGCAGACAGGCCAGCGTCTTTGCCTGCAGTCTGAGCAGTGGCTCAGAGCCCTGTGCTGGTGTGATGCTCTGCCATTGTGTCTTGACAATTTGAACAAAGGTCTCTGCATTCTCACTTTGCACTAATCCCTGCAGATGATGTAGTGAATTCTGCCTGCAGACATCCTTCTCCCTCCTCACAATTCTGCCAGAGGCTGATCTGTCCTTACCATGAATCTGTCCACTGAGATTTCTTTCCTTCTTTGGGGGCAGCTGGCTGACCTCCTTTGCTGGCTATTCTTTGAAATAGTCATGTTGACACTTATATAAATAAACTCACCAACATAAATAGTCAAATAGCCGTAGAATGGATATAAGTCTGTTAGACAAGCTGTTTTATTTTCTTGTTTTAGTGGTTGTCCAAGGGGCTTGACTGGGTTTCTACCATCCCCATTGGTTGTGCTGAAAAACAAATGTAGTGCTCAAGTGGTTTTTACATGAAACAAACATTGACTTGATAGTTTGTGAAAAAATTTAACAGATTATGGAGTACATTTGCAGACTCTTATTGTTATAGAAAGATGTTTACATAGTCAGAAAGAAAAAAAAAACGTTCTGAACGCAGAGCAAAGTGGGATTGCTGTACTTGGGGCATCTTGTACTTGGAATGTGTTGGGACAATTGGGAATACACAGTGTTTCCAGTGATCTGAAGTGTTGGCCATATCCCTGAGCGAGCTGAGGCAAGTTGTCTTAGAAGTTATCCAAGAGGACCCCAATGGAAAAGGTCCTTCTGCAGAAAGAAGCTGGAGGTGCCTTTGGGTGTTTAAGGGTTGAGGAGGGGCTTTTTTCCCCAATCAAGAGAATGTCAGGTAGAAGATTTCTCCTAGAGACAGGCATCTTTGAAAAATTCATGCATGATTCCAATGAAAGAGTTGACTTTAAATCTCTGCTAAACCCAGAGAACTCTGATGCTACGCCATCCAGACAGCATGCATCAAATGTGAACTCTTCTGCCCTTCACGTCTTCTTCCTTCCCTGAGCTCCAACACTGGAGTAGTCATAAACTTAATTAGCAAGCCATATGGATTCACAAAAGGGGAAGATGGAGAAAGATGAAGTCCATACAAAACATTCTTATCTCACCTCTGCCACTGACTTCTTCTGTGGCTTCTTTGGTAAAGTACGGGGAGGATGGCTGAGTTTCTCAGGACGGCCAGTTTCTTCTTTGCCATGAGGCTCAGCTGGGTTCTGGCCACTGGAGCAATCAGTTTTCATGGCAGGGGCTGTATTTTCTGCCTCTTTCTATTAAGTCCAGATTTAACTGGCAGGACCAAATGGACGGAGCTCCTCTGCCCATCACACCAGGCAGCGTGCCACCCCTGCAGGTGGGCACCATCGGGATATGTGCCAGGGAAGCAGAGGTCTGAGGATTAGTTCCAGACACCTGTCACCAAGCATCAACTAGCCCCTAGGGCTGAGTCCCTCCCATGTGATGGCAGGGAAGTCTGTTGGCCATGAGACATTACCATTTTCCATCACATCCTCCTCAGGCAGCTGCTGCTTCTGGCTGTTGGTGACATTTTTTGGTTGGATTTGTCTCTAATCTCTTTGCTTATTGAAATAAGGTTAGACATGAACGCTTCCTCTTGGAGTGGAGGCTGACAGGGCCAAACACTAGCAAGTAACTTGCTATACTCTTTATGGCTGGAGAATCTGGGTCTGTTTTTGCATTATCCATCCGTTTTCATCTACTCACCAGTAAGAAGTCTTGTCTTCCCCAAACTGTTGTCAGGCTGATTCTCAGACACACATTCTGAAAAGAATTCTATAAGGATTAATGAATGAGGTGAGCTCAGCTTGGGCCAAAGTAGATATTTTCCTCAACAGCAGGACCCCTGTTTCTAGACATTTGCAAAGCACTGAGTGCTTGTGTACCCCCTTCCCCTATTCATATAATAAAACCTAATCCTCAAAGTGACGGTGTTGGAAGTTGGAGGGCTTTTAAAGGTGATTAGGTCATGAGGGTGAAGGCCTTGTGAAAGGGATTAGTGACTGTCTGAGTTTATTTTATGCTGCTACAATAGAATATTAGAGACTGGGTAATTTATAAAGAAAATCAATTAATTTGACTCATGTTTCTGAAGGCTGGGAAGTCCAAGAGCATGGCACTAGCATCTGGCAAGTACCTTCATGCCATGTAATCTCATGATGAAAGACAGAAGGGCAAAGACCATGAGAGCAAGAGAGGGAGGGAACCAAAATCATTCTTTTATCAATAACCCACACTGTTGTGATATAACTAATCGACTCCAGGGATAAACCACTTCTGTAATCATGACATTAATCATTGGTAAGGGCAGAACCCTGATGACCTAATCATCTCTTAAAGGTCCCACTTCTCAACATTGTTGCATTAGTGATTAAGTTTTCAGCACATTAACTTTGGAGGACACATTCAGACCTTAGCAATGACCTTACAAAAGAGGCACCAGAAAGCTGTGTGCCATGTGAGGACACAGAGAGAAGATGGCCTTCTATAAGTCAGGAAACAAGTCCTCACCAGATACCAAATATGCCTGTGCTCTGATCTTGAGCATTTCACCCTCCAGAACTGTGAGAAATACATTTTTAAAAATTGTGTTATTGTTTTATAGGCCCTGTGTGATTTATGCTTTAAGGAAGTTCTATTTTGGTGTGTATAAGGTTTTGTTTCAAGATTTATAACTCCTTTTAGCATTTCTTATAATGTCAATTTAGTAGTGGCAAATTATTTCAGCATTTGTTTGTCTGAAAAAGACTTTATTGTTCCTTCATTTATGAAGCTTAGTTTTGCTGGATACAAAATTCTCACTTGACAATTACTTTGTATAAGGAGGTTAAAGATAGGACCCCAATCTCTTTTGGCTTGTAAGGTTTCTGCTGAGAAATATGCTGTTAATCCGATGGGTTTTCTTTTACAGGTTACATGATGCTTTTACCTCACAGCTTTTTTTTTTTTTTTTTTTTTCTTTTTTTGAGACAGAGTCTTGCTCTGTCACCCAGGCTGGAGGGCAGTGGTGCAATCTTGGCTCACTGTAACTTCCACCCCCTAGATTCAAGGAATTCTTCTGCCTTAGCCTCCCAAGTTGCTGGGACTACAGGCGTATGCCACCATGCCCAGCTAATTTTTGTATTTTTAGTGGAGATGGAGTTTCACCATATTGGCCAGGCTGATCTCAAACTCCTGACCTAATGATTTGCCTGCCTTGGTCTCCCAAAGTGCTGGGATTACAGGCATGAACCACCATGCCTGGCCTCACAGTGCTTAAGATTTTTTTCTTTATTTTTACTTTAGGTAACCTGATGACTGTGTACCTTGGTGATAATCTTTTTCTGATAAATTTCCCAGGAGTTCTTTGAGCTTCTTGTATTTGGATGTATATAACTCCAGCAAGGCCAGGGAAGTTTTCCTTGATTATTCCTTCAAGTAAGTTTTCCAAACTTTTAGACTTCTCTTCTCCCTCAAGATCACCAATTATTCATAGGTTTGGCCATTTTACATAATCCCATATTTCTTGGAGACTTTGCTCATTCTTTTTAAGTTCTTCTTTCTTTGTCTGATCAGGTTAATTCAAAAGCCCTGTCTCTGAGCTCTGAAATTCTTTCTTCTACTTGCTCTAGTTTATTGTTGAAACTTTCTACTGCATTTTGTATTTTCCTAAGTGTGTCTTTCATTTCCAGAATTTTTCTCTTTATGATATCTATTTCTCTGGAAAATTATTTATTCATATCCTGAATTGTTTTAAAAATTACTTTGAGTTGTTTTTCTTTTCTCTGGTATATCCTTGAATAGCTTAATGATTAATCTTCTGAATTCTTTCTTCTTTTTGAGATATAGTTTCACTCTTATTGCCCAGGCTGGAATACAATGGTGTGATCTCGGCTTACCACAACCTCTGCCTCCTGGCTTCAAGCAATCCTCCTGCTGCGGCCTCCCAAGTAGCTGGGATGATAGGCATGTGCCACCACGCCCAGCTAATTTTGTATTTTTAGTAGAGATGGAGTTTCTCCATGTTGGTCAGGCTGGTCTTGAACTCCTGATCTCAGGTGATCTCTCCACCTCGGCTTCCCAAAGTGCTGGGATTACAGGCATGAGCCACAGTGCCCAGCCTCTTCTGAATTCTTTCTTTAGCATTTCAGAGATTTCTTCTTGGTTTGGATCCATTGCTGGGGAGCTAATAGTCTTTTGGGGGTGTTATAGAACCTTGTTTTGTCATATTACCAGAATTGCTTTTCTGGTCCTTTCTCATTTGGGTAGACTATTTCTTAAAATTGTTCTTAAAATTATTTTTGATTGGACCATTTTTTAAAATTTCTTTTTTTTCTCTTAAGAATCAGACTTTAATGTTTATAATTTATTTTATCCTAATTTGATTCTTGCTGTTTGTAGGGGTGAAGACTCTGAATGGGTTTCTTAGTTATAGAGAATCTTTGTGTGCTGGCTTTCCCAGATGCTGGTTATAGTAGTTATGTACTTGGTGTGTGGACAAGTTTACTATCTTCTACAGGGTTGGAATGTCAGGGATCTCCTGAAATTTATCTTGTTCTCTTGTGATATACACTTTATTTATTTATTTAATTTCTACCCAGTATTTTATTTACTGAGTTTATAATTCAGGCTTCATGCCAATAGGAGAAGTATCCCTGGGTAGGCATCGGTTGTAGCTAAGACAGGTGTGTAGATGTAATACCCGATGATGGGCAGAGGTCCCAGCCTTCATGAAGGTGGTTGGGGGATCTCTCAGTTAAATATACTAAGGTTTTATCAGGGTGAAGAGTGGGAACTACCCCAGGTCCCTTGCCAGGCCAGCGGGAAAGTTAACCAACTCACAACTTCACCTGTCCCAGTGTTCTGGCTATTCAGATCAAACAGGCACCTCTTTGCATCTGTAGGATTATTGATGTTCCAAGTAGGAAGGAATTGTGACTTGCAGACTAATTATTTTTTAATTTTTATTTTTTATTGCATTTTAGGTTTTGGGGTACATGTGAAGAACATGCAATATTGTTGCATAGGTACACAAATGGCAGTGTGATTTGTTGCCTTCTTCCCCTTCACCTATATCTGGCATTTCTCCCCATGCTATCTCTCCCCAACTCCAACCCCCTCTCACCCCCCCCACTGTCCCTCCCCTATTCCCCCCAACAGACCCCAGTGTGTAGTGCTCCCCTCCCTGTGTCCATGTGTTCTCATTGTTCAACACCTGCCTATGAGTGAGAACATGTGGTGTTTGATTTTGTGTTCTTGTGTCAGTTTACTGAGAATGATGGTTTCCAGGTTCATCCATGTCCCTACAAAGGACACGAACTCATCGTTTTTGATGGCTGCATAATATTCCATGGTGTATATGTGCCACATTTTCCCTGTCCAGTCTATCATTGATGGGCATTTGGGTTGATTCCAGGTCTTTGCTATTGTAAACTGTGCTGCAATGAACATTCGTGTGCATGTGTCCTTATAGTAGAATGATTTATAATCCTTTGGATATATACCCAGTAATGGGATTGCTGGGTCAAATGGAATGACCTTCTTCACAGAACTGGAAAAAACCACCTTAAACTTCATATGGAACCAAAAGAGAGCCTGCATAGCCAAGTCAATTCTAAGCAAAAAAACAAACAAACAAACAAAAAAAAAAAACAAAGCGGGAGGCATCACACTACTGGGCTTCAAACTATACTACAAGGCTACAGTAATCAAAACAGCATGGTACTGGTACCAAAACAGAGATATAGATCAATGGAACAGAACAGAGGTCTTGGAGGCAACACAACATATCTACAATCATCCGATCTTTGACAAATCTGACAAAAACAAACAATGGAGAAAGGATTCCCTGTTTAATAAATGGTGTTGGGAAAACTGGCTAGCCATGTGCAGAAAGCAGAAACTGGATCCCTTCCTGACAACTTACACTAAAATTAACTCCAGATGAATTAAAGACTTAAACACAAGACCTAACACCATAAAAACCCTAGAAGAAAATCTAGGCAAAACCATTCAGGACATAGGCGTAGGCAAAGACTTCATGACCAAAACACCAAAAGCATTGGCAACAAAAGCCAAAATAGACAAATGGGACCTAATCAAACTCCACAGCTTTTGCATGGCAAAAGAAGCAGTCATTAGAGTGAATCGACAACCAACAGAATGGGAAAAGATTTTTGCTGTCTACCCATGCAACAAAGGGCTGATATCTAGAATTTACAAAGAACTAAAACAGATTTACAAGAAAAAAACAAACAAGCCCATTCAAAAGTGGGCAAAGGATGTGAACAGACATTTTACAAAAGAAGACATACATGAGGCCAACAAACATATGAAAAAATGCTCATCATCACTCATCGTTAGAGAAATGCAAATCAAAGCTACATTGAGATACCATCTCACACCAGTTAGAATGGCGATCATTAAAGAATCTGGAGACAACAGATGCTGGAGAGGTGATCATTAAAAAATCTGGAGGCAACAGATGCTGGAGAGGATGTGGAGAAATAGGAACACTTTTACACTGTTGGTGGGAGTGTAAACTAGTTCAACCATTGTGGAAGACAGTGTGGCGATTCCTCAAGGACTTGCAGACTAATTTTAAACAAGATTCTTTGCTCATCCATAAGAAACAACTCCTCATTCATTCAAGTTTTATCATGAGATTGCAGCTATTCAGTCACGTTTTCAGATTCGATTTCTAATTCTAGTTCTCTACTATTTCCACTACATCTGCAGTTACTTTCTCCACTGAAGCCTTGAACCCTCAAAGTCATCCATGAGAAGTGGAATTAACTTCTTTCAAAGTCCTGTTGTTTTTTTTTTTTTAATTTATTTTAAGTTCAAGGGTACATGTGCATGATTTGCATTTTTGTTATATAGGTAAAAGCGTGTCATGGGTGTTTTTTGTACAGATTATTTCATCACTCAGGTATTGAGCCTAATATCCATTAGTTATTTTTCCTGATCCTCTCCCTTTTCCTACCCTATGCCCTCCAGTAGTCCCCAGTGTGCATTGTTCCCCTCTATGTGTTCATGCACTCTCATCATTTGGCTCCCACTTATAAGTGAGACTATGTAGTATTGATTCATTTTTTTTGTTCCTGTGTTAGTTTGTTAAGAATAATGGCCTCCAGCTCCATCTATGTCTCTGTAAAGGACATGATCTCATTCTTTTTTGTGGCTGTATAGTATTCCACAGTGTATATGTACTATATTTTCTTTATCCAGTTTATCACTGATGGACATTAAGATTGATTCCATGTCTTTGCTATTCTGAATAGATTTATTCCTTTGGGCATAAATCCAGTAATGGGACTGATGGGTCAAATGGTATTTCTGTCTTTAGGTCCTTGAAGAGGAATTGTCATACTGTGTTCCACAACGGTTGAACTAATTTACACTCCTATCAGCAGCATAAGAGTGTTCCTTTTTCTCTACAACCTTACTAGCATCTTCTATTTTTTTTTGTCATTTTAATCATAGCCATTCTGACTTGTGTTAGATGGTATCTCATTGTGGTTTTTATTTGCATTTCTCTAATAGTCAGTGATGTTGAGCTTTTTTTCATATGATTGTTGGACACATGTACATCTTCTTTTGTGAAGTATCTGTTTTCCTTTACCCACTTTTTAATGGGGTTGTTTTTTTTTCTTGTAAATTTGCTTAAGTTCTTTATAGATGCTGGGTATTAGACCTCTGTTGAATACATAGTTTGCAAACATTTTCTCCCATTCTGTAAGTTGTCTGTTCACTCTGATAATAGTTTCTTTCGGTGTGCAGAAGTTCTTTAGTTTCATTAGATCCGATTTGTTAATTTTTGCCTTGGTTGCAGTTGCTTTAGGTGTCTTCATTATGAAATCTTTGCCTGTGCTGAATGGTATTGCCTAGGTTGTCTTCTAGGGTTTTTATCGTCAAACTCCTGTTAATGTTAATATTTTTTCCTTCTCCCATAAATCATTAATATTATTAATGGTATCTAGCATAGTGAATTTTTTCCAGAAGTTTTAAATTTACTTTGCCCAGATCCATCAGAGGAATCACTTTCTATGGCAGCTATAGCCTAACTAAATATATTTCTTAAATAGTAAGACTTGAAAGTTGAAATTACTCCTTGATACATGGATGTTGTGTGAGCAGGCACGAAAACAATACTAATTTTCTTGTACATCTTCATCAGAGCTCTTGGGTGAACAGGTGCCTTGTCAATTAGCAGTAATATTTTAACAAACATTTTTTTCTGAGAAGTAGTTTCCTCCAATAATGGGCTTAAAATATTCAGTATACCATACTGTAAACAGAGGCATTGTCATCCAGGCTTTGTTGTTCCATTTATAGAGCACAGACAGAGTAGATTTAGCACAATTTTGAAGGGCCCTAAGATTTTCGAAGTGGCCAATGAACACTGGCTTCAACTTGAAATCACCAGCTGCATTAGCTCTTAACAAGAGAGTCAGCCTGTTGTTGGAAGCATTGCAGCCAAGCATCGACTTCTCTTTAGCTATGAAAGTCTTAGATGGTACTTCTTTCAATATAAGTCTGCTTTGGCTGCAATGAAAATCGGTTGTTAGTTTAGACATCTTCATCAGTGATCTCAGCTACATCTTCTAGATAACTTTTTGGAGCTTCTGTGTCAACACTGGCTGCTTCACCTTGCATGTTTATGTTATGGAGGTGGCTTCTTTCCTTAAACCTCATGAATCAACCTCTGCTAGCATCCAGCCTTTCTTCTGCAGCTTCCTTACCTCTCTCAGCTTTCAATGAATTGAAGAGAATTGGGGTCTTGCTGTGGATTAGGCTTTGGCTTACAAGAATGTTGTGGCTGGTTTGGTCTTCTATTCAGCCCATTAAAACCTTCTCCATATCAGCAAGAAGGCTGTTTCACTTTCTTATTATTTGTGTGTTTACTGGAGTATCACTTTTAATTTCCTTCAAGAAGTTTTCACAACTTTGATAGCTGTTTGGTACAAGAGGCCTAATTTTGGCCTATCTTGGCTTTCAACATGCCTTCCTCACTAAGCTTAATCACTTCTAGCTTTTGATTTAAAGTGAGAGACCTGTGATTCTTCCTTTCACTTGAACACTTAGATGCCATTGTAGGGTTATTAATTGGCCTAATTTGAATGTTGTTGTGTCTCACGAAAAGGGGGTGCCTGAGGAGAGGGAGAAAGAAGGAAGAATGACTGGTTTGTACAGTCAGAATACATATACAGCACCGATCAGTTAAGTTCACCATCTTATGTGGGTGTGATTGGTGGTGCTCCCAAACAGTTACAACAGTAACATCGAAGGCCATAATCACAGATTACTATAACAGATGTAATGGTAATGAAAAATTAAACATACTGTAGAAATCACCAAAAGGTGACAGAGAGACAGAAAGCAAGCATATGCTGTTGAAAAAATGGCACGGATAGACTTGCTTGATGCAGTTTCCACAAATTTTCAATTGGTTAAAAAATGCCATATCTGTGAAGCACAATAAAGCAAAGTGCAATAAAGTGAGGTGTGTTTGTATATTTGAGAGGTGTGGGAGGATTCCTGGTGCTTTTCTAATTGTATAATATAAGAAGGTAATAAAGAGCTGTTTGAGGAGTGAAAATTGAACATATACTGAGTCATATTTTTTTCCCAGGAAAAATATATTCAAGCTTGTATATATGCTAATAGAATTGATAAGTGAAATATACTTTTTGCATGTGAAAATGACCAAAGAGAACTTTGTTTGTTAAGTCTTTCGCATGTCATTGGAAGTAGACTTAAATGTTTAGGAAATTTGACAGTGGTAGTGCTTTTAGGGGCGATGTCTTAGTAAATTGGAGTATTAGGGGGAAGTTCATCTAGGAAGTGCATAGACAGACTTCGAATCACTGTGAATTTGCTGAAGCAACACCAATGGATTAATTGAAGAATTTTCAAGACCATGTCTGAAGGAGGAATCATATATCAATCTCATATTTAAAGAATGGACTGCTTTTCTATTTTACAAAATGATTTTCCATTTTGGGGTTGAAGTGTATATTGGTAAAAGCAAAATTTAGAGTTCCCTGAACTGCTAGAAAATGACTGGAGTTTCATAAAACTCATAAACGGCTTGGGATTGCTGCTGCACCTCCAGGAGGTGGAGAACACATATTGATTAGTTCTCTTTCAGGCATCTGCTGTAAATTTGAAATAAGCCAGCTCTTAACAGGGTTATTGATGCTGTGATTGTTTTTCTTTTCTCCCCCCACTTTAGATGGTGCTTTCGGTTATGTGAGTGCTCAAAGAAAATGAGACAAGAGAGAAATAGAAAAAGGGAAATGGCAGTAGAAAATGCCCACCACATTTAAGACACACAGATCAGCACAATGTGGTGGAGGAAGCACAGACCTGGGCAACAGGCAGGCTGGGGTTCAGATCCTCCTCTGTTCCAGCTTACCTGTGTAGCTACCTATCATTACTCCTGTGCTTCCTCAGCAAAGCAAAGGGACCAGACACCTCTGTCTAGACTTGGCCTTCCTGGATCCCAGCCTGACAGAGGGGCCTTTCTGCTACACCATGAATGACAGACAGGAAACAGGGAGTTCTTCTTGTGGACTTGATAAGACTCAATGTAGTCACTTGGGAGACCAGAAGCGAGTGAGTCATTGAATCACACACTGAGAAAACCTCTTCCTTCAAAAACTCAGCCAGCATCCACTCTGGCTGAATAAAGCCATTAGATGGGTCAGTTCATTGTTTTAGCCAAGTGGATAATTCTCTCATCCTGAAAGAACGATTACTTTGGGTTTATGTTCTAACTCCCACAACATGCAGGGTTTATAAGTTAGAGCGTTAATTAAAATTTTATTACTTGATATAAATCAATGTTTCTAAGTGCCTTCTATAAATGTAAGGCAATCTTTTAAAAAAAAAAAAAGTCTCCGCATCAGCCTAGAAGCTGCCCTGACGTGGCTTTCAGAGGCATTTTGACCACCAATAGGTTGAAATTGCCTTTTGAGGGAACTGGATGAGTCACATCCTGATATCTGACTGACAGGTTTCCTCCTGAGGAAAAGCTACAGCAGTGAGAGTAAGGATGGATGAATTGGGCTGAGTTTGTGAGTGCGCCTTTTCTTAGCTGAAATAGCTACATATTTCCAAGGGAATGAGCAAGAAGAAACGGTGCAGTGGCCTGATCAGCTCCAGTCTGGAGGCATACCTCTCAGGGGCTGTGCAGCTGTCTCTGCTCTCCCTTCTGGGGCAAGACTGCTGTCTCCACCCTCTGTGTTTCCTGGACCAGTTCCTGCATTTGATGCACGTGGTTTCCTGAGTTGGGAATAGCCTGCAGGGTTTGCTTGGTTGAAGTTTCCATATGCAGCTTCACTCGAGGCAGCTCAGAAGTAAAGGCTATGCTTGCGTCAGCAAGGAGTATACTTTAATGTTTAGAATTAAAAAATAGGCACCCAAAGCCTCTATATTTATAAAAGTAAATGCTTCTGAGGCAGGGAAAGAATTGCAACTCCATGATGAGAAACCGAACCTGTGATTCAGCAGCTCTGTTCAGTTTCTCAGTATTTGTTATAAGGCCTGTGAGATTGGTCGCCTCAACAATCCATCTGTGTTGGTGCTTAACGTGTAGCCATCATACTTTTTCCTAATGTCAACGCCTCATTGTCAGTCTCCCTTTGGAATCTTACAGTAACTTAAAAAAAGGCCAAGTCCCACTTGGCTCACGGGTCTTCAGGGATGTCACTGATCCTTGTCCAGCTCCCAGGTGGAATCCGGGATATCTCCTGAGCCCAGTCTTCTTTCAATTTTAGGCGCTTTCTATCATCATCACAAATAGGACATCTACCAATTGGAGTCAGCCTGCCTGTGACTGTCACTTGTCACATATATTTCCCTTTCCCATTATCTCCTAGTGAACTCATGGCATCTTGGCACATTCATTCACCCTGACTTCTTGGCATTGGAGCATATCCATGCTATATCAGACAAGCGAACTGCATGACATAGATTACACATCAGTTAAGTGAAAATTCAAATATTCTAAGGCAGAGGGACTTGGCATCATATGTGGCTCCATTGAATGCTAAGAATTTATAGAGCAAATGTGTGTAAACTTGCTTAGTACTGGAGCAAACCTGACTCCACATTCTTGGTTCTGATATAGGTCTCCCAGGTCTGACGGAGCCCCGCTCAGCATTATTGTCATTCTGTGGTTCTGTTGTTGGTGGGTTCTCACAAGACCATCTCCGTGGAGTGACTGTTGCACATCACTGCTGGGCATCAGTGTTTTCTCTTTCTTCCTTTGTGGGCACGTGGACATCACACTGCCCCACCCTCTGCAGTTAAATTGTGCCTATGAAATGAGGTTGGACACAATGTATGCTGATCTGGGCTGAGGCAGTGACAAGCCTACATGTGACTCTTAGTTTCTCTCTTCCCTGCTGCAGTGAGCTTGGAAGACTCCTGCAGATGTGCCGGTCCATAAGACCAAAGCACCCTGGATCGCCAAAATCCCAGAGAGCCACCCAGCTCCACACAGGAGTGAGCAAGAAATAGACTTGTGTTGTGTTAAACTATTGAGATTTGTGGGTTATTTGTTACTATAATATATACTTGTCCTATCCTGACAACTGTGATAAAAAGTGCTTTGGTATGATGTGATGCATGTGTGTGGGTGTGTGCACGTAGCTGTGAGTAAGTCTGCAAAGGGATGTGCAAGAGTGAGCCCTCAAAGAATATTCCACAGTTAGATGAAGATGGTGACCTACAAGAGGAAGAGCTTGGTTTTCCATCAGAACTCAAGGAAACTCATCACTGAGAAGTGGATGCTGTAGGGCAGAAATCCAAAGGAGTAGGAGGGCTATAGTGGGACATTCAAAGCAGAAAAATAGATAATGTATATTGATTTACAGATTGGTCTATGATATTTGGCCTGTAAGAAATGGAACAATTCATCATGTTTCAAAAGCACATCAAACCCACTTTAAGCAACCGCTTGGCAAGGATGATTCTAAAGGTAGATGCTCACTCCCCCCTGGGCCTTATTATTTTAGTGTATGATTTTCAAATGCTAGGGCCATTGCCTGAGGGTTATCTTGTGTGACCAGAGCCAGCTCTGCCCATTGGAAATGTCAGAACTAACACACCTTCTCATGTTTTGGTGTCTCTCAGCCAGTGAGTGAAGGGAGTGAGTGAATGGACAGGCTTGGCTTCCTGTGCCATGTGCTGGGGGCTCACTTCGTCCCAGAGCTCCTCCACAGGGCTAAGCTCCGGTCAGCACACTGGCTCCCTGTTTGATAGCATACCCTTTATCGGGCTTCTTTTATGACTTTTCGGCTTCACCACTCCCCTGCTGAGGTATCTTGGGGTCACTTTATAAAAAACTCTGCCTGCTCAAATGCTTATCTCAGGCTTTGCTTCTTGGGAAACGCAAACTATGACACATGACAATTTTTTTTTTTTTTTTGAGAATGACTGTCCACATCAGCTGATGTAAAAGGAAATGAGGAAGAAGGATTTTGCACTTGCATTGGAAAAGAGTGATGATCATGCACATATTGACTCATATTGGCATCATGCTCCATAATTTATAAAAGCCCTTCAAATGAATTCAAAATAACCATGCTGTGAGGCAGATTTTATCTCAGTTTTACAGAAGAACTATTGGAATTTCAGAGAAGTTTTGTGACTTTGCTAAAAGGTAGAGAGAGTTCGCAGCCTGTGGAGTTCTGGGTCTGAGTGAAATGGAGATCATGAGGCATGAGAAACGAAAGAGGAATCCACTGGAAGCTATGTTGCAGGTTGTGCCTCTGCCTGTGTCTTCCCATTCCAGAGCGTTTAGCTGGTCTTCTCCATTCAGCACCAGGGGCTATGCTGTGGTGAGCATTGGTTTGGCATAAAATAGGCACACTTTGTGTGCCATTCTATGCAACTCAGTTCATGAAGTTCGAAATGTCCTTCTCGTAAATGACCTCACTTCAAGGCTACCCAGTATTTTTGTCCTTAATTTTACACAGATCTTATTACACTTGGGTCCTGGATTTTAATTTGAAATGTATGGTTTCCGTATTAGTTTGCTAGGGCTGCCATAACCCAGGCCCATCGATTGGGTGGTTTAAACAGCAGACATTTATTTTCTCACAATTCTGGATGCTAGAAGTCCAAGATCAAGGTGTTGGCACGGTTGGTTTTTTCTGAGGTTTCTTTCCTTGGCTTGTAGATGGCCGTCTTCCTCCTCTGTCTTCATATGGTCTTCTGCGCCTGT
>PVKP010029502.1:0-28948 GCA_004027715.1 Plecturocebus donacophilus
AACTGGATCAAGGCCAGGTCCTCACAGTTCTCCCACTGCCGCCTTTGGCAAACGTTCCCGGGATTCTGAAGGCTCAGACAAGGCTCATCTCTCTTACTTTACCATGGGGAGTATCTCTTCCTCCTTTTCTCTTTTAGTTTTTCCTCCAAGGAAGGGTTGTCACTCCTTTTCCAAAAGGAAGAACGACCAAGTGAATGATTTTCAAGGGCGCCATTCTGTTTGTTCTAGAGGGAATCACCGCCAATGTCATGATGCTCATTTCCTCCTTCCCTTTTCTTAGTCCTCTCCCTCTCGCTGTCTCCCGCCTCTCCCCCTTTTCCTTTTCTATCATTACAAAGATTACAAAGAGAATATCATGGTCATAGGAGAGACTTTGGAAAACGAAGAGGAGTACAAAGAGGAAAGTAAAATCATGTAAATATCCTTTGTCCAAAGAGATCCACCATTAACACTTGATAATTGTACTTCTGAATCTTTTCTCTGAATCTACATTTGGCCCCAATGCCTGCTACTCCACTGGCCCCACAGTACCCCTCCCGCCTGCTCCCCTGTCCAAGTATCCCTGACCTCGGGTACTGGCGGGGGTTGTCACCATGTCCTGGCCACAGCCTGTGCCTTCCCTGTGTTACTTCATCAGCTCCTTCTGAATTGCTGACCTCTGCTCTAACCACTGATCGTTCACGACAGTATTGCTACCCACCTTCTGCAGGTGACAGATCCTTCTGCCTCGGAAGTGGAGGTGCTACTGTCCTACTGTCCTGGAGCGAGGGAGACGGACACCACCCTCCCCTGTAGCACTATTCCCAGGAATAGATACAACACCTTCCAAACTGCAGCTGAGACCAGTTGTCCTTTTTTTTTTTTTGAGACTGAGTTTCGCTCTTGTTGCCCAGGCTGGAGTGCAGTGGCACGATCCCAACTCACCGCAACCTCCGCCTCCTGGGTTCAAGTGATTCTCCTGCCTCAGTCTCCCAAGTAGCTGGGATTACAGGCACCCACCACCATGCCCGGCTAATTTTGTATTTTTAGTAGAGACAGGGTTTCTCCATGTTGGTCAAGCTAGTCTCGAATTCCTGACTTCAGTTGATTCGCCTGCCATGGCCTCCCAAGGTGCTGGGATCACAGGCATGAGCCTGGCCCTCTTTTTAACAAGACTTTTTAAGATTTAGGAATGTCAGAGAGATATTACCCACAGCAGTTACATCACTTCAGGTACAGTTCTGGCTGTTCTTGGAGCCCAGAATTTAAGGCTTGTCCCAGGGTTTCCAGTTGGGTTGTGCCCTTGACCTGTCTCCAAGTGGCTGAAGCCAGCTTGCCCTGACCTCCAGGAGTAGCTGTTGCAGGCAGACAGCTTAGCTCAAAATGAGAGAAATTATGGCAAATTTAAACAAAAATGAAAAAAAAATTAAAAAGGATATTGGATAGCTACCAAATCCTTGGGATGGTTGGAAAACCAAACTCGGAAGGTACTTTGTTAAGACCAACGACCAAATCACAACATGGAACTGGTCCTGGAAGAAGCCACTGCTGTATCTGTGTGGGCACACACAGAGTGGTGGCCCCTGGGTGCTGCTGCTAGAACCATCCTTGTGACTGCTCCTGGAGTGGGGCATACACCACCATTGGTGCCACCAGCCCTGGAATGGCTTTCTTACGGTCCATGATATGTCTGCTCCTGCCTGCTCCACCCCACCTCCCATGGAAGCTCCCTGCTGATGCTTTCACTTCCATATTGATCAAGGGCAAGGTTTACCTCCCATGCCAACACCACTCAGAGTTCCATTTCCTCACCCTCTGTCGAAGGACTTAGGAGGATCCAGGACTCTTGAGAGGTGGGCTGTGCACAGGTGGTGAGACATCTGGTGCCAGCACCAGCAGAAAGCTGTGCATCTAATCTCTTCCTCTTGGGCCCCTGTCTCTCCAGACTGGATGTTTTGCTTCCCCCTGGAAGACTCTAGGAAGACTTCGTCTCTCCCACTGTACTTTCGCTCCAGGCTGAGTGGCCATTCTGCCTTCTCTCTGTCTCTGTTCCTAACCTGGTCTTATCTAGTCTCTGAGAGAGGAGAAAGTGGTTCTGTAAGGGTGCCTCTGAGAATTTCCACGCCTCTCTTCAGTACAGTCTGGGCAGGGGGGTGCCAGGAGAGGGAAGAGGAGGAGGAAAACACAGAGAACTCTCAGATGATGACTTGTAGATTTAACCCTGTTACATCTGCATGTGTATGGTTCAAAGTCTGAATTACGTCTTTATGGTTGGGAAAGCCTGGGTCATGTGCTTGTATCCTCATAGCAAGAGAGGTTGGGAAAGTCAGTAGGTGGTATATTGCAGCGTCTATACTGGGAGGATGTCTCTGTCTTTCACCAAACTAAAGAAGGATGTTCAAATTATTGGTGGAAAAAAAAAAGAATGACAAGGATCCTCTAACATAGTCATGCCCTGTGATCACATTAGCTGTTTGGTCACAGCATGATAGTAGAGTGGCTTGGGTCACCTATGGCAGTATGTTGATGATCATTTTCCATACACTACAGGCTGAGCATCACTAAGTTTGATCCAGTTCCATTTTCTAATCTTTCTTCTAACATGAGGTGAACATTGGAAGGTCTTTTGTGGCTTTTAGATTCTCAGTTTCTGGTCCTCTGAGAAGAACTGTTCAAACTGTTCATGCATATCTCTGCTAAACACTTTGCAGGAGCAATGTAATCTAGAACTGCATTTTAAAGAGATTTTTCTTGTAAAGGAAATATTATCTACAGAGATTCAACCCTAAGGGTGGGCCACTGTTGACTACTTTATCTCATGGAGCAAGTGTCCCTAGAGTCACAGCCTTGGGATGCCTACATCTGCTTTCATTTGCATAGCTAAACAGCCTAGTCTCTTCACAAAAGGTAAACGTCTACTTTATTCATTACAGTAAGCTCCATGAAAGAGTTTGCATATAACTTAGTTAAGAGGAAAAAATGTACCGATTAAAAGCCAGGACATTTATTATGCATGTTCAGCAATTAAAATAGGCTTCAGTGTAGTCCTTCTTAGCAAATCCAGTCTAATCAAATTAAAGAGCAATGCTACTCTTTCATAATCATACATGAATGATAGGTGAATGAGCAAAGGAATCATGTATGCATTTATTTGTCCATAACACACACTTGGAGCCTGGATTTCCTGGAGGTATTTGTATAAAACTTAGATGAGATACAAAGAGGACAAGTTTCCTAGGATGTCAAGGTACCTGCCTTGGGTCATTCTGCCATGAGGCCTCCAACAGAAACTTCGTCAGGAGTAGAAAATGGCCAATGTACATGAAGTCCAAGTTCACTGGCACCTCCTTAGCCTCCTTGCAGGGTATTTCTCTCCATCATTAATCCTTTGTTTTGAATCATTTGCAAGAATCCCATTGCTATGAAGAGGGAATCTTGATGTATGGACAATAAACACGGAGACTGTTACAGGCAAACAGTTTGACAGTGTCATTAAGTCCCCTTTTACACGCTCTCACTCTGTGGATTCTTTCCCCTTCACAACACGTCTGATTTGTCACAAGCTGTGATGAAATATTTCCTTGCATGATTGTTTAATGCTTGTCTCAGCTCCTACTAGCTCTGTGAGACTGGGGGCCATTTTGTTTTACCCATTGGTGAAGTCAGCTTACTCCCTGACAGAGAGTAGGTACATGATAAATACCGATTGGAAAAAAGAACGGACAAGTTATCGAGTTCAGCTTCATGCATAGCTTGAAAAATATGCAAAAGGAATTTTCTCACTTTCCGGTGCTTCTTCCCAGTTCCCTCAATGCAGGCCTTTCCAGTGTAGGGCTTATTTCTGCATGACTTTCTATAAAGTTGTATTTCCTTCTTATCTATCTTTTCGTTCCTCATCTAACTAGAAAGTTCATGCGTATCCCTTTCTCGCTTCTCTCCATTTTCTTTTTATCTCTGAAACAATTAGGTACACGCCTAGCTGGGAAGCCTTCTTATATCTCCAGAAAAATTGTAGATCTCTCAAGCCATTGTTCCATCTCATCCTTCTATACCCCGTCTCTACTAAAAATATAAAAATTAGCTGGGCGTGGTGGTGCACTCCTGTAATCTCAGCTACTTGGGAGGCTGAGGCATGAGAATCGCTTGAACCTGGGAGGCAGAGGTTGCAGTGAGCTGAGATCATGCCACTGTACTCCAGCCTGGGCGACAGAGTGAGACTCCATCTCAAAAAAATTCATGGTATCAGGAGGACTGACAATAAACAGGTGATTATATGGTTTTTGAAAGAAACCAATAAACAGCATCCTCTCTTTCCCACCCAATATGAACCAATAAAAGAATAAGACAAAGGAGATGATAAATTGAAGCTTAACATTACTATATTCCCTTTATACTGCAGAATATGGCTTATATCTGTGAGAAGATGAGTTTCCTAACACAAACTCAGAATTAGATTGGAGATCACAAGGGGTACTTCTTTGGGGAAGCTTGTTTCCAAAAGGAAGGGGAGAGGAAGACTGAGTTCACAGTTTCCAGATCAGAATAAGAGTTGAGTGGCCATGTGTATTACAGCAGGTGGAGCTCCCTATACAGGGAAAGAAACACTGGGGTGGAAAATGAGTATTTATCCTATTAGAGGGGTCTTGTGGCTTCACTATTATGCACTGCTTAACCTGTAAACTGTGATCTTAAGCCTCGTTAGCCAGTGGTAGAAGAATGAGTCTACCTTTCAGCTGTCAGCATTGTTGCTGTAGTATTACTGTATGCTTCTGTTTGTGATGGTGGAGAGGGCATTTGAGATGGAGACATTGTCCATCATGCTGGTAGGATAAATTTAGAATTTGGGCAGGTGAGCAGCTGGGAGGGGCATCTTTTTGGGATTTTCAGGAGTAACTCAGTTGGGGTGGCTCATCAGCAAGTACCCATCCTCCTTACCTTTCCACGGACTTTCTTCCATACTTCGAACAAAGAGAAGGACCCTTCTTCAGTTAAGGATTTGTCTGAATGTTTTCTACATGCGGTATGATCACTTATGAGTTGTTCCTGCCTCTGAGACATAGCTTCTGAATACTTGGCTAACAGAGATTTAAAGATCATCCATTACAGTTGGCATGCTTTTATGTTCCACATGCCAGAGCTACAAGAATGTTCTTCTTTCCTTTCTTCTCTCCCAGCTGATATATTTGGTCATGCGGGCGTCATTAGATACTAAGCTTTGACTTCAATATCTACCAGGGTGGGGCACCATGGACAGTGCCACAAAAACTTCAGCCAAAGGCTCAGATCTTCCCACTGGACTTTCTGCGCAAGAGGAAGGAACTTTTTCTTTTCTTTTTTTTCCTTTCTTCTCTCTTTTTCCTCCTTTCCTCCCTCCTTCCCTCTTTCCCTTGAATTGCCATATCCCTTGCAACTAGAATGGTCCCTGACATGTAAAGGTTTTAAATAATTATGTGCAGAATGAATTAAATGCAAAATCTTGTGTTCCAGTAGTGTATTATCTTCAATTAACAGCCACCAGTTTTTTAGAATAGAAAACTTTTGAAAATTTTAATTAAAGTCTTCTTGCAGCGAAACAGCTGAGTTTTTTTTTTTTTCCTTTTCCTTTTCTTTCTTTTTTTTTTGAGATGGAGTCTCTCTCTGTTGCCCAGGCTGGAGTGCAGCGGCGTGATCTCGGCTCACTGCAACCTCTGCTTCCCCGGTTCAAGCGATTCTCCCTGCCTCAGTCTCCTGAGTAGCTGGAATTACAGGTGCCTGCCACCAGGCCTGGCTAATTTTTGTTTTTTAGTAGACATGGGGTTTCTCCATGTTGTCCAGGCTGGTCTTGAACTCCTGACCTCAGGTGATCTGCCTGCCTCAGCCTCCCAAAGTGCTGGGATTATAGGTGTGAGCCACCATGCCCAGCCTGAGTTTTTATTATTTGTGAATTTTATTTTTCTTCCATCTCAGATGCACCTATGTTGGTAGTCTAGTGATAAAAACAATTTACCTGTATATACCAACATCTTTTTCAAAAACTTTGCATGGTGAAACCAGCAAAGTACTGAACTGGCCAGTCTGTCATAGGTGTCATGCAACATGACTCAGAGTTAGAAGCTGGATATAAACTTTTATTTTGGGGGGTAGATATGATCCATTTGTGTATTCAGCTTTTGAGTAGGACATTTTCAGTAGGCTTCCTATAGGTTCCACTTCACTATTTTCACTGATGTGTGCTAAGAGTATCTCTGCCATGGAGATTTCAGGCAAACAGTGTTTAAAAGCTCTTCTCATAGCTTATAGACTTGCTAGTGCTACAAGGCCATTCATTGTGATGCTGAAATTATTAGTTATAAGTGAGCCTTCTAAAACAAATCTTGGAAGAAAGCATGATATAAGAAAATAAAGTCTGCTGGGCACGGTGGCTCACGCCTGTAATCCCAGCACTTTGGGAGGCTGAGGTGGGTGGATCATGAGATCAGAAGTTCGAGACCAGCGTGGCCAATATGGTGAAACCCTGTCTCTACTGAAAATACAAAAATTAGCCAGGCGTGGTGGTGTGTGCTTATAGTCCCAGGTGCTCGGGAAGCTGAGGCAGAAGAATCACTTGAACCAGGGAGGTGGAGGTTGCAGTGAGCTGAGATAGTGCCACTGCACTCCAGCCTGTGAAAAAAGGAAAAGAAAATAAAGTCAATCCTCTTGCTAGGCAGTTCCCATTATCTTTCCATTTTGAGAAATTATCCTCAGTTCAGTTGTATTACTATGGTGATGTGTTTGCATTTCAACAAACCAAACCAACCCATAAACTGAGCTCTGCATGTTTAGCTTCTGTCCTAGGATTTTTACTTCAGTGTCTTTATTCTTGAGTAAAATCTTCAACATTCTGTCTAGAAATCACAACAAATAGATTTTCTAGTCTGACAAAACAATCTGAATTGTTAATCTCAGAATTTGAAAAAATTACATAAAAATGCAAACAAGGGGATTAAAGAGAGGGTAAAAATCAAATGAAAAAATAGCCCACAAATGAGTGGAAGTGTACATGCTCTCCAAAATAACATTGTAGAAGTAAACAAAAACAGGCAGAGAATTATGCTTAATGAGAATTGGACATGTGGCTTAGCCCTCTGAGGCCTGAAATGAGTAAACACTTCCTGAATTGTCAGTCCATACCTCCCTCTCTCAAAGGAGAGCTCTTAGAACTGTCTCCCTCTCCTGTTTATGAAGCTTGCTTGGTCTTTGGAACAATTGCACATATAATTTTAACAACAAAATGAACTCTACAGGAGATGGATTTTGAGTACTTCAAAAATTGCTGTAGTTTATATCAATCAGATATGGGAGACAGTTTTGCAAAATACTGTTTGTGTAAAAAGAAAGGAAGAACATGTGCTCTATTCTAACCAATCAACAAAGTGTGAAAACACTATTTAGAGAGAAGTACACAACCATCCTATCAGTTCTACCCAAATAGCACATCAGACCATCTCTTGCCTGATAACAGTTTTGTTAGCCTAAGGACACATTAGCTCAGTTAGATCTGGGCTCTCACAGAGCTTTCTGCTAGCTTTACTGGTGAGTAAGCAATGCATTTTGCCTAGCAACCCCTCCGTGGAAACACCGCTCCATTCTGTAAGTGGCAGGGGATGTGGCAGCGAGGCAGGGAGAGCGAGGTTTGTGCCTCTCAGAATCCCTCTGCAGCTGGTTGCCGACATCGTAAACATTATCTGCAATTCTTGGCAGTTTCTGAAGAATGATGAAAAATGGGACGGGGAGGTGGCTGAGACTGGGGTTTTGGGAGTAGGGTGGAATTAATTGTAAGCCAAATAAAAAAGCTTCCAAGATTACGAGCTGAGACTGTCTGAGAGCTCAATCCAGAGTTGGCACAGAGGAACCAAAGGAGAATGAGGACATTTTTTGTCATTGACGATGAGGTATGCAACATATCTAGGAAGGGACAACCAGCAGTGACCTCCTGAAGCTAAACAAAGATTATCTTAAGCCATAGATGAGGGAACATTCCTCAATGGCAAAGAGAAGCATTAAATCTGGGACTATGTCTAAGGAAAAATTTGAGCATTTACATTAAAATTGCCTGTTAGCAATCATTGAATATTAACCAGGCACTATGCTAAGCTTTTAAACACTTGTTTAATCTTCCAAACAATCCGATAAGGTGGGGTTTCTTATCTCCATCTTATAGAGGAAAAAAAGGAATGCACAGAGAGGTTGAGAAACTTGCCTAAGGTCACTCAACTATTTAGCAGTGGGGATGGGATGTGTCTCAGGCAGTCTTTCCCTAGACTTCGTGGTTTTTTTTTTTCTTTTTTTGAGATGGAGTCTTGCTTTGTCACCCAGGCTGGAGTGCAGTGGCACGATCTTGGCTCACTGAAACCTTTGCCTCCTGGATTTAAGCGATTCTCCTGCCTCAGCCTCCTTAGTAGCTTGGATTACAGGTGCCTGCCACCACACCTGGCTAAGTTTTGTATTTTTAGTAGAGACGGGGTTTCACCATATTGACCAGGCTGGTGTTGAACTCCTGACCTCAAGTGATGCACCTGCCTTGGCCTCCCAAAGTGCTGGGATTATAGGCATGAGCCACCACACCCAGCCAACTCCGTATTCTTAAACACTACTCGGTTTTCTAGCTGTAGTGAGCAGGGCTAATGGGGATAAGAAAACTGAAGATCACCATATGGCACATGAGATGGTTTGTGATTCCATTGTGAAAGCCACAGTTTAAAATGTTCCATTAAAGCAACTTTTTTTTTTTTTTTTAATATCTAGAGGGCAGCAAAAACATGGGTATCCAGAATAACAGATATTGCTAAAACCTTACGCCCACAGCACTTCTTTTTATAGCAAAGTATGGGTATACACATATTTTCATACACCTACACACACATACACATGCAAGACGCATATTTCTTAAGTCCCTAAAATACCCTGATAATTAAATGCTCCAAACATTCTCTAAGCATCACCCTTGGATGTCTGGGAGAAGCAGACCCCGAACACACTTGTTGGCCTGGGCAATGAGTAGTGGTGAAATGTTTACCTTGCTGATAAACTCTCCAGTAGAGGATGGAATTAAGATGCCACGATCTAGCCTTTGTTATACATCTCCTTGTCTGCCGTCAAACAAATCCACCCCTTCCCCATCTTCCCTTCTGCCCATCTCCTGAAGTCCAGGAATGTCTCCAGCTTCCTACGTACTTGCAGTCCTCTTTTGCCAACCTGAACCTCATTCAGATTGCAGTTACATTCACATCTTAATTTATGACTTAACAAGCATCTCACAAACATTTAATTCACTTTAATTTCATTATGCATTTGAGAAGGAAGATTTGTAGAGAGGGGAATGATGCTTCCATTGCCAGCAATTAGACTGACTTAATGATCTATGGTGAAATCTCCTTTTGGGCTTTGAACTTTTTGTACATCTCTGCAGAAAAAAATCTAGGCTAATTAAGTTCCTGGATTCTCAGAGGGGCTCACCTGCCTGTACAAAATCGTCCTATAATAGCCAACATGGAAATTTATGAAATGAACAAAACATTCCCTGCAGTTCTCGGGTAATTTATCTTGTTATGACACTTTCATGTGTGAAAAAGTCGATATTTTCACATACAGTTTCAACAATATCGGTAAATTATAATTTTTTTTCAAATGATTTCTCTGAGGAGATTAGGAGGGTTTCTATATCAGAGTATAGATGAAATAATTTTTCCCTCTTCCCATTTTATATACTAGATATCCTCTCAGGAGTTAGAAAAGTACCTCCTTTTTATGAGGAAAGATGGCATTTCTTTAACTTTTCCTGGACAGGTCACCCAGGGACCATTTTTTATTCTTAGTCTTCCTTCACAGAAGGGGCAGAGGACTGCCCATTTTCAGCAGGAGTTAGTCTGATTTCTTTTGTTAGGTGCAGATGACTTTGTTTGGCAACTTTCTATGGGCTGGTGAATTGCCAAATTACTTGAAAAGCTGTTTCCATTGTTAAGCACGGGACTGAGAATTAATTACATCAGAATTCTAATCTGGCTCTGTCCCTAATTAGTAGCATCATTTTATGCAAGTCCCTTATCCCCTCTTGGCTTCTGTTTTGCATGTGTAAAATGAAGTATATAGTGCAAAGCTCTCTCTGTGCTTGATGCAGTGAAGAGGCTGCAGAGCTCTTGGTATGGGTTTCCTATATTGATTGCCCCAAATGTGGTGTACCTTTGCAGAAAATTGACCTAGGCAATGAAGAAAGGCCATGCATTCTGGTGTTAAACACAATTGTTCATATATGTATGCTGGTATATGCTACCACGGCCCCCGATGACAGTCTCCAGCACCAATTCTGAGAGTTTTGAGGATTTTTCAGCTTAGAGTCAATTCCAGTGTTGCCTTTAGCACATCCAAAGAAAATACGACCAATGCTACCAGCCCCACTCCTGGGCTCCATTGGCATGATTTCTTTGCCCCAGTATCAGTCTAATTCCCATTCCAGATGCCTTTTTTTTTTTTAAGTGACGTAATGACTGACTCCTTCAGAAGCTGGCATGAGATGAGATTTGTTTACAGAGATGTATAAAAAGTTCAAAGCCCAAAAGGCGATTTCACCACAGATCATTAAGTCAACCTAATTGTCGTCCTACTACCCATTTATACAGGGACCCTGTTATGCTAACTCCTGTCCTGTCTCTTGTGAGTGATACAGTCAGCACACATGATGACCACAGCACCAGCTCAAACAGGTGTGCTCTAAACCAAAGGTGTGTTATAAATGTACAGCCTCAGCAGGGACAAGGGAAGGGGGTGAAGAAACACACATATACTTGGCTAGAGTCAGTCACAATGAAGATGGGGATGGCTGTGTTTTCCTTTTCATCCAAACATTTTGGCCCAACTCAGATAATTTTTTTCTAGCATACTCTCTTTGATGGAAGGGAAACGGTGCAAATCCATCACCACCATTGTGGAAAGAGCTCCAAACTCATTCTCACAAATGGAGGATCAGTAATACTACAATACGAATAGCAGCAAGCCTTTCTGGGAAATCATTACATTTGCACCAGTGAGGAAGTTAGAATCAGTATTTGGGCTGCAGTCATGGAACCATTCAAGAAACATTCAAAGAATCAGCTAAGCAGGCTTTTTGTTTGTTTGTTTGACCTGGGGTTCACAAACAGGCTTCAAGGAGCCTGAGAACCCCCTAGACTACTTGAAAACTTCTGTATGTGCATTTTTTTATTGGAAAGAGTTAACAGCATTCATCAAATTTCCTCCAAGCAGCCAATGACCAGAAAAAGGTTAGAAGTCACTGACTTCAACCATTGTGGAAGACAGTGTGGCAATTCCTCAAGGACCTAGAAATAGAAATTCCATTTGACCCAGCAATCTCATTACTGGGTATATATCCAAAGGATTATAAATTGTTCTATTATAAGGACACATGCACATGAATGTTCATTGCAGCACAGTTTACAGTAGCAAAGACCTGGAACCAACCCAAATGCCCATCAATGATAGACTGGACAGGGAAAATGTGGCACATATACACCATGGAATATTATGCAGCCATAAAAAACGATGAGTTTGTGTTCTTTGTAGGGACATGGATGAACCTGGAAACCATGATTCTCAGCAAACTGACCCATAACAGAAAATCAAACAACACCACATGTTCTCACTTATAGGCGGGTGTTGAACAATGAGAACACATGGACACAGGGAGGGGAGCATCACACACTCAGGTCTGTTGGGGGGAAATAGGGGAGGAACAGTGAGGAGTGGGGAGTTGGGGAGGGATAACATGGGGTGAAATGGCAGATATAGGTGATGGGGAGGAAGGCAGCAAACCACACTGCCATGTGTGTACCTATGCAACAATCTTGCATGTTCTTCACATGTAACCCCAAACCTAAAATGCAATAAAATATATATTTAAAAAAAAAGAAGGCACTAAATCAACTTTAAAAAAAGTCACTGACACAGTACCTTTTTCTGTACATCTGTGTCCCGAATCCAGGGTGATGCCACTGACTTGCCTATCTTTCTCTTTGGCTCTTCCTAGAAAAAGCAAGTGAGTCAGACCAAGATCCGGGTCATCTCAACCATCCTGTTCATCTTGGCCGGCTGCATTGTGTTTGTGACGATCCCTGCTGTCATCTTTAAGTACATCGAGGGCTGGACTGCCTTGGAGTCCATTTACTTTGTGGTGGTCACTCTGACCACGGTGGGCTTTGGTGATTTTGTGGCAGGTAAGCACCCTGGGCACCCCAGGCACTGGGGCTCTGGTGGGGAAAATCATCTGTTGGCTGTGCTTTTCACAGTCGATAAAAGATGTTGCAGGAGAAGCAAATGAAGATGACTCAGTGTCGATACGGCTGTGACGAGGCTCATTTCAAATCCCTAGTCCTATGTGATATAAACACCATAGGTTTTTTCTGCCATGAAAAGAAAGCCAACCCTTTCCTTCTCCAAATGCTTATTTCCCTTATCGTTACACGAATTATGCAAGACTAAAGTGAATTTCTCCTTGAATCTTGGACTTCTGAATTGTATTAAACCTCATAAATCAAATAATAAAGGCTGTACTAGGAGGTGCCACATAGGAAACCCGGATGAGATGAGCATAGAATTTGGTCTGCAGTGACCTACAGGTTCAGCTTCCTGACTCCCAGGTGAGAGCCACTGTCTCTGCAAAAGTTGGGCTGGGCATGCCTAGATACAAGACTGAGGACTTTGGTGACTACAGGGAGCTGAGAACTGCCCAGAGGCAATGTAAGCTCATGGATTCTGCAGGGGCATATATACAAACAGTAGCCTTCCTTATAAAAATAAATGTGGATGAGCTATGTTTAAGGAAATGAAAAAAGTCACCATCAATTCCATCTAGGGCCAGGGAACTTGAAAATGAGATTTCGTTTTATATGTGCTCCAGTTTCCCAACGTGTAGTAAAAAGGTACGGGTAGAAAGAAGAGGCCATCCTTACCTTTTTCTAATGGGATAGTTCTAGGTGTTCAGAAGTGATCAATTTCTACTACAAGAAGTGAACACTTTGATCAAACAACTCTATCATCTATCACAAGTTTGAAATGTCTGGGTGGAGAGTGTGTGTGTGTGTGTGTGTGTGTGTGTGTGTGTGTGTGTGTTTCCTTTACCAGTTGCTGGTTAAGCGGCAGCCTGAGCTGAGCCCTAAGCAGACTGTTTTTTTTTTTTTTTTTTTTTTTTTTGAGACAGGGTTGCTCTCTGTTGCTGAGGTTGGAGTGCAGTGGTGTGATCAAGGCTCTCCGCAGCCTCGACCTTGGGCTCAAGCAATCCTCCCACCTAAGCCTCTTGAATAACTGGAACTACAGGCGTGTGCCACCATGCCTGGCTATTTCTTATTTTTATTTTTGTATATTTCATAGAGATGGGATTTAGCCATGTCGCCCAGGCTGGTCTCGATCTCTTGGGCGCAAGTGATCGGCCTGCCAAAGTGCTGGGATTACAGGTGTGAGCCACTGCACCTGGCCAGACTCTTCTTGGTTGGCATGTGATCCCGGCAGTCTTACTTTCTCCATGGAGTCCTGTGCACATCATGGGGAGTGGGCTCTGGTCTCTGGGAGTCTGATAAACAGGAAATTCTGGAAGAGATGCTAAAGGTTCATCAATAGGAGCGCGGGTGCCTCCCTGTTAATTTTATAATACAAATAACCGGCAGAGTGGTTTTGTAGCTCTTCCAATTGGGCAGACAAAGACTGAAGTCCACTTTGTAGAAATAGTAGGGCTTTTCTTTCCTTCCTTTTTATTGGTTAAGGACTAAGAATTGCAAAGTGACTAAAATTTAGTTTTTTTGACTTTTGACTAAAAATTGACTTTTAGTCAATGTGACTAAAAGTCATTTACAGAAAGCCTGGTGTCTGGGAATCTACTAATTTTTCCTTACGCACAGTGCTCAACCATGGATGTCTAGTTAGTAGCCTTAAGCTCTGAAGAGTTACCACATAGAGAAACTGAGAAAAGTAAGAGGAGCAGTTAGACATGTATTCCAGTTAATTCCTTAGCATCATCCGTAGCTGGTCTATGGGAAAACTCAGTGGTGGTTCCAATCTAAGGTAAACACATGTAGTGGCAGCTGGAGTTTTGAACTAGTTCCCAAATGTCCTTAAGTAACCAAAGCATAATCTGCAGCGGGTAGTGCTTTAGAGCTCTCTGGGATAGCGCTGGGCTGTCCCAAGGACTATCTTTAATAACATACTTGTGACAGACACAGATCTTTAACCAATGGCTCAGTTCAGTCTGTTAATCTGAGGCACAAACAGCAGAGCCCTGGGAGTGAGATTTAAAAAAATTATGCTCTTATTATTATTATTATTATTATTATTTGAGACAGTCTCACTCTGTCACCAGGCTGGAGTGTAGTGGCGCGATCACAGCTCACTGCAATCTCCACCTCCCGGGTTCAAGTAATTCTCCTGCCTCAGCCTCCTAAGTAGCTGGGATTACAGGCACCCGCCACCACACCTGGCTAATTTTTGTATTTTTAGTAGAGACAGAGTTTTACCATGTTGGCCAGTATGGTCTCAATCTCTTGACCTCATGATCCACCCACCTTGGCCTCCCGAAGTGCTGAGATTACAAGCTGAGCCACCGTGCCCAGCCTGCTCTTATCATTTATTATTATTATCTACATGGACTGAGCACTTAGTACAAACTAGCACTTTACCTTATCTTTACTTACCTAGTAAGGGCACAACCTACATAGTCCCAGGTATCCAGAGTTTTACTGCCCTTGCCAGTGATTCAGAGCCATATTGCCTTTGTCCTGAGGTTTCTGCAGACCATAGTCTCTTCAGTCACAGTGCTGGCCGGGCACAGTGGCTCATGCCTGTAATCCCAGCACTTTGGGAGGCCGAAGTGGGTGGATCATGAGGTCAAGAGATCGAGACCATCCTGGCCAACATGGTGAAACCCCGTCTCCACTGAAAATACAAAAATTAGCTGCGTGTGGTGGCGTGTGCCGATAGTCTCAACTACTCAGGAGGCCGAGGCAGGAGAATGGCTTGAACCCAGGAGGCAGAGGTCACAGTGAGCCGAGATTGCACCACTGCACTCCAGCCTGGCGATGGAGCAAGACTCCGTCTTAAAAAAAAAAAAAAGTCACAGTGCCGACTGCAATTAGGCCAGGTCCCTCTAAGCTCCAGTTTTCAGAGCTTACACAGACTGATCTTGAGAATGCATACCTTAAAAGACTGGAAGTTTATCACTATCTTTTGTTCTGTGTGCACTCCCAGACAGAGTTGCGAAATACTGCAAAAGTCTAAGAGTGATAGGGAAGGTTGCCCAATCACTGAAAAAAGATATGTTAACAAGAGTTGATGGTTGCTGTAATTTGACATAGTACCAATTCTGCTAGAAATGGAATCAGAACATTGATCTGCAGGATTGATTGTTGATTTATTCTGCAGCTGACTCACTTTAGTACAGCCTTACAGTATTTCGCAACTCTGTCTTGGAGCACACACAGAACTCGGAATCCAGACCAGCCACTCATAAAGGGATACTTAGAAGGGTGTTGACTGCCTGATTCATTGTTCCTTGTTCACTAGCGCACCCTAGTGACCATGTTTGTTGGATGATAGTGACTTACAAAAGTAAATACTTCCAGATAGCCCACAGGAGAAAGCTACAGATTCCTCTGGCATAGCACAGAAACCACAGAAATGAAATGAACCTCAAAAACCACTTACTGGTGCAGGAACTCAAATAGTATCCTAGAGCTCTAAAGATGCAGGAGAGAGTTGCCTGAAGGGAAAAACCAAAGGCAGCTGGATGGACCAAACCGAAGCGGGCTTGGCACAGAGAAGTTGGAATTGTAACGTTAAGAAGTGGCAGTAGCTGTCAAGACCTCGTGGTGTGCTCGGCTCTGCACAGATTGCGTTTGGGCATGTCGAGAGGAGCCACAGGCCACAGTTCCTGCCCAGCTCCCTTTGCTGTAAGACTCAGTGGTGCTAGGTGTGGTTACAACCCTGGCTCAGTGGAAAAGTCTCTAATTGCTCATCACCCAATACCATAGTTACCAATCCATTGCTGATATCTGTTGTCTTAGAAACGACCGCTGCCTGTTTTGTTAGGCAACAGCGTTTCCCAGAGAGAGATTGAGGCTGAAGTCCGTTATTTCCAGGAGCTTCCTCACTTCTTCTTTAGGAGGGTGGGTTTGGCTTGCAACCTGTTTTGCATGGCCACCTCCAGCATTGCCTGTAGGAAGATTAGAATAAATAGGCTAATTATTCAGAATAAATGACTGGTCCTTTCAATGGAACAGCCAATCAATGCAATCAGGCAACTGGCCAATTTGGTTTGATGGATTTTTACTGTAATCATTATTTATAAAATAAAGGGATTGGCCTCAAAGGTCCCTTTTAGTTCTAGCTTATGGTGACTCTAATTACTTAGCCTAATTGACCCTTCGGAGTAGCACTATGTAAACACCATTCCTCAGTTAGCATTAAATCACTATTGCTTGCATCAAAGTCCCAGTAATGGTATTTTACCTAATTTTACCTTCACACATCCACGTGTCTCCTGGTAAATGGATGAGTGCTTAAGATGGAAATGGTTCCAAGAATTCCAAACCATAGCTGGTGATATAATGATATTTGATTTTTATTAAAATAAATTTAGTGAAGTTTAAGAAAAAACAATGACAGCCAGGTTCTGTTGTCCTGTAGTGCAGAGTCATTTTTCTTCCATGCTCAGGTTGAGCATAAATAGGTCAAGTTGGCCTATTTCTGGTATTAAGTTTGGTGGTCAAGAATCAAAAGAAGTAAAACCTCAAGTTAGGCTACTTTGGGAAAAGGATCCGTATCCCCCTTGCCCGATCCACCTTGTACATAGCAAGCCTGACAGCCACGTGTTAGTTGATGATGGATGACATCTTTTCTTCATGGACTGGAATGTGTATTCTCTGCAAAGACCATGCGCTAGATCACGCTTAAAGTAACGTTTGGTTGTTTTCAGGGGGAAATGCTGGCATCAATTACCGGGAGTGGTATAAGCCCCTAGTCTGGTTTTGGATCCTTGTTGGCCTTGCCTACTTTGCAGCTGTCCTCAGTATGATCGGAGATTGGCTACGGGTTCTGTCCAAAAAGACGAAAGAAGAGGTAGGACCCCTTCCTAACTCTGCAAATGTTCCCTGAGAACAGGTGAGCTGTGTCCAGAATTGCCTGTCTCTGTCCAGTGGGCTAGAGTGTTTCTGGCTCAGTTGGAGGGGCTCCTAAGCTTCCTCATGTTGAATCATTCCTTCAAAGCCAAAGAGAATGGAATAGCAGTTATTTTTGGATTCTTTTTAAAATTTATTTGTTTGGCAGGTGAGAAAATATGGTGATTCATTTATCATTCCATAAATCCTGGAAAAACTAGTAAACAACAGCTGATTTTTTTTTTAAATGAAAATGAAAATAGTCCACAGAGGTAGACACTGGCTGGGGGCGGGGTGGGCAGCCTGTCCTTCCAGTCTCAGGAACTGTGCAGAAATGCAGTTGAATGCCAAGAATCTTTCCTAATTCAGTAAGAAACTGAAATCATCGAATAGTGGCCCGCCATGGGGCAGTGAACCCAAGGGGTCTTTTTCACTTATATTCCCTCTTGGTTGTTGCATTCATAGAGACAAATACAACCCTGTGGACAGAACCAGGCATGTAACTTTACATGAAGGGAAGTAGAGGAAGACATAAGAAGGAAAGATAGATTTTGTGATTAAAAAATAAATATTTATGTAGCTCTCTTAGGAAGAGAGGAAAATAAAGGAGGAAGGCCAAGGAAGGAGGGGAAAAAAGAGCTAAAGAAAGGAAGGGAGATAAGAAAAACCAAAGGAATCAAGAGAGGGTCAGCCTCTGTTTGCTTCATTCTGTATAAAAGGCCCCAGGAGAAAGTTGCTGAGTGGAGAGACTTCCCATATCATTTTCCTGGGCCCACATGCTCATTTTCGTGGCTTACGTAAGTACTGCCAATGCAATTTCCAGACTGATTCCCCAGTCAGCTAACTGACTTGCCGAAAATCATCTATAACAAAAGAGAAGGGAACAACATGAATATTGACTTTCCTGAATACACAAGTTTGAGTTCCTCATCGGCAGAGGGAAGCATGGCACTTGTACTGTCAGCCCTGCTGATCAAAAGCCAAGGAATTTGGTGCCGATCCTCAGCAGAGCTCCACTCTAAGGAGGCCTGTTCTGTGGGCTTTGGCAGAACAGGCCCTCTTCCTGCACCCTCACCTGGGGAAGTGGGTCACCAGGGGCCCTGGAGCATCTTCTTAAACCAGGGAAAGCCCCACAGCACGTGGCCATACCATGGCCCGGATGATTTGGCCAACCATCCCAGTTTTCTCAGGACTGAGGGAGTTCCTAGGACAGAGGACTCTGTTTTAAAACTGGGAGAGGTTGGTCACCCTGCCCGGATAGAATACCAGAAAGGCAGGGAAGGCAGAAGGCCTGCTGAACATCTGCTGTGCCCAGGAGTGAGTGAGGGGCATTTCTTCATCTCAGGTGAGCTAGATACGGTCACTCAAGTTTATGCTGGGGGAATGAGGCCATGCAATTGACAAAAGAGAACTGGAAGCCAGGCCTGTCCAGCTGCACGTTTTAACTTCTCCTGCAGAACGCCATCCCCCTCTAAGTCACCATCTGCAAACCTCAGGCTTCTTGGAGTTCCCCACCACGTGTGTCCCCCTGAGCCACATAAGTCACTAGCCAGTTTGGGATGGGTGTCTGGGTGGCAGAAGTACTAGGGCAGAAGGTAGCATTTGCACCTCTCCCTGGGGACGTGCTCTGCCATCTCCTGGCCTCCCTGTGGGAACACCCGAGGGCTGTGGGTGCTGGGAGGCCCGAGGCAGGGAGGCATTTGTCAGCATATTGTTGCTCTTCTGTCTCTTGGCCAGGTGGGTGAAATCAAGGCCCACGCGGCGGAGTGGAAGGCCAATGTCACGGCCGAGTTCCGGGAGACAAGGCGAAGGCTCAGCGTGGAGATCCACGATAAGCTGCAGCGGGCGGCCACCATCCGCAGTATGGAGCGCCGGCGGCTGGGCCTGGACCAGCGGGCTCACTCACTGGACATGCTGTCCCCGGAGAAGCGCTCTGTCTTTGCCGCCCTGGACACTGGCCGCTTCAAGGCCTCGTCCCAGGAGAGCATCAACAACCGGCCCAACAACCTACGCCTGAAGGGGCCGGAGCAGTTGAACAAGCACGGGCAGGGCGCGTCCGAGGACAACATCATCAACAAGTTCGGGTCCACCTCCAGACTCACCAAGAGGAAAAACAAGGACCTCAAAAAGACCTTGCCCGAGGACGTTCAGAAAATCTACAAGACCTTCCGGAATTACTCCCTGGATGAGGAGAAGAAGGAGGAGGAGACGGAAAAGATGTGTAACTCGGACAACTCCAGCACAGCCATGCTGACGGACTGTATCCAGCA
Source organism: Plecturocebus donacophilus (assembly GCA_004027715.1). Classification (NCBI taxonomy): domain Eukaryota; kingdom Metazoa; phylum Chordata; class Mammalia; order Primates; family Pitheciidae; genus Plecturocebus; species Plecturocebus donacophilus. Next base: position 19,400 of record PVKP010029502.1, read on the forward strand.
GCACGCTGAGATGGAGAATGGGATGATACCCACGGACACCAAAGACCGGGAGCTGGAGAACAACTCATTACTTGAAGACAGAAACTAAATGTGAAGGACATTGGTCTTGGACTGAGCATTGTGTGTGTGTGTGTGTATGTGTGTGTGTTTTTAATATTCACACTGAGACATGTGCCTTAAACAGACTTATTAGTCCAAAATTACATAGCATTGAAGAATATATTTCACTGTGCCATAAACAACTGAAAACTTGCTCTACCAAAAGGAATCAAAGAACAAGAACTTCATTTCAGATAGCAACCATGGGATGCACCAAGAGTGTCTGTGCACGAAGCCGGTTCTGGCTGTACATGTCAGTGGCAGTCCTGTATCCCTGGGTAGTGCCACCTGGGCACACACATAGACAAGGGCAGCTATTCCTTAGACCAGCCTCCTGAAAGAAACAGGTGTGTCTTTTTGGTGGAGTCGTTAGTGATATGTGCACACGCAGAAGGGGACCTGGTTGGGGGTGAACTGGTTATGTGTAACAAGGGTTGGGGTTGACATTTTGTTATGTTCTCTGAGCTGGAAATTTGATACACAGCATTCAGTGCATAATACCTAGTCTTTCTATGCTCCCAATGAGTGTCTGTGGGACCTGAGAGCGCCTGGAATTTGTTGGAAGCACATCAGAGCACATGTATTAAAAGGTGCAATTGCTTTTCTCATGACAAAGGAAAAAAAATAATCACAAACACATCACACTGTGGATATCACCTTCACCAATGACAGAAGCCTGTTGAGTTTGGTCTTTCTCACGGGAGTAGGTAGTCCACATGAACTGGCGAGCTTTGGTGAAAACACGACATCAGCCGCTGCGTGGCTAAAGGCCAGTCGTGCATTTTCCTCAGTGGGTGCAATGGTGACAATAAACCGATTTGGAAATGTCCATGTTCACTTTCCTAGTGGAACTTTGGCTATAACTTGTTTTGATAAGAGCGGGAGAAATACCAAAACAATTGCCTTGCATGATGCCAGTGGCTTGCTGTTCTGTCTAGCTGATCCTACATTTTTATAAAAATAGACATCCTGCATTTCTGAGACATACCGAGGAGGACCGTGGCATCTTTCCATCTCAGGGCTTTTTGTCCCTTGGGTGTCTTAGGGTAGACATAGTTATAAGATCCAATCTCGCTATTTCCAAACAAAAAGAAAATGTACCCCTTGTACAGTAAGCTTGAAATGTTTTGATTGCTTGCAGCATAAGTGCCATTAATTCGGTTTAACAGTGATACTTAGAAATACTTAAACTATTTCATTTTACTTTTATGTTTGGGCAATCCTTTATTCTGAAAACGCCACTTCTTCTCCTTGCCTGTTTCTTCATCTCACATCGGTTATTCACTAAAACCGGAACACTCCTAGACTGATTGTTCCCAGGCAAACGATAAGCTAACACATCATAATTGTGATTGGTCTGTGAGGCTAGAACATCCCGTAGAGGAAAGTCAGGAAATGGCTAGTCACAGGTTTTGAGATGATGATCTTCAACGGGTTTTTATCAGAAAGGGGAAAATACATACTCCTGTGTATGCCTCAGTCTTCATCATCATTGGCTGGTTCAAAGCTAGCTCTTTGGGTCACACACAAAAGCATCTGGACCTGGCAACACCAGGAAGTTGCTGGTTATGGGTGTTCTAGGCTCGCTGCCACCTTTTAGAGAGTTCGTAGGATTTTATATAACTCAGCCGCAGTGTGGATTCACCAAAAGTTCACAGCGCTAGCGGAGACTTCCAGAAACTGTCTAGTGCTGTCTGACCTCCAGGGAAAGTTGTACCCACGATATCCTTGACCACTGATACCATGGAAGACCTGTCCCTGCCCATTTCTCAAAAATGCCCAGCTCTCCCCTGCCTGGAGCACATACAGTCCCCTCTCCCTGCCCCTAGACTTTTAGGCTCTGTTGAAGTTCTGACATTGCCTTTGAGAAGGAGCCAGATAAGAATCAACTTTGATGAGGCCCTTCCTGTCCAAGGAAGGTCTAAGTCAACTCCTCCATTAGGCTGGAGATGGGGCTCAGGGGTGACATCCTGTGTCAACACAGTAATAAATAGTCATTTGGGAGCAATGTTTATGCAGGTATGGATGTTGAGTTTTACTTTGGAAATCATTCCAGCCTGACAAAATGTGTTTTAAGGAATAGGTAGATAACTGGACATCCTCTGTATTCTAGCAAGTCGAAGTTTCCTAATTAAACTGTCCATGGATCTCACTTACTTGGGTTTCCACCATGTTACCTGGTACCTTCTTTGTAGTAATGTGTTAAATTTCCAGGCCCTACAACCAAATCTGGCAGAGGCTTCCCTCTCATTTGTGCAGTGCCTTTTGTGGGCCATGCACAGGATTAGGCACTTTATGAACATCAGCTCAGTAAAACCTCATGACAGTCTGTGGGAAGTATTTGCAAACTCATTATATACACAAGGACCCAGAGGCTCAGGGAAGCTATGTAATGTACCCAATGGCACACGGCAAGGAAGTGGTAGAGCTGGTATTCAAAGTCTGACCAAAGTCTGGTTTCAACTTCGCTATAGTATCTGTGTCATACACACTTGTGAATGTGTGTGTGTGTGTGTGTGTGTGTGTGTGTGTGTGTGTGTCTTTCTAGCTTCATGGACACAGCTTACAGATGTGGGGAGCAGATATGGAGGAATCTTCACCACCAAGAGGGCACAAGGTCTTTGTGTAAGCATGGCTCAGAGGGTTGCCCCTGCAGAGACCTACTGTACATTTATTTGGTTTTGGTTTTGGAAATTCTGTGTGTGGCACCCTTTCCTTATTGTTAAAAATGCCCTTTCAAAGCACTCTTTTGCACTTTACTTGCTAACTTTGTAGGAACTCTGCATACAGCAAGAATAAAATAGTTCAAAGCACTAAGCTGCATACTCTACCAAATGGAACAGGTGCATGTTTTGGTGTGTGCTTAGATCTTCCCCAAATGAGTCAAATCAGTCATGTAGAGGGATCAAACATAGCCTTGGGCTGGGAGTGGGGAAATTTTCTACATAACTCATTCCCTGAGTACATTTGGCCAAGGACCTGATGAACAAAATCAAAGAAGATCCTCTATGGAGACTGATCCATTAAATATTTGTGCAAAGTGTTTAGAAACCTATAAAATCACCTTGTAAGAAGCTGAGAGAGAATAAGAAGTGGGATTCCTCTTCACATAAACTAAGATTTTGGGGGAGGCCAGTTGTTTTGAAGTTACTTAAATGTTACCTTTTTTAGATGGGGCCAAATGGCACGTAGAATACACTTGATAAGGCAACACTGCTACACGTTCTATACACACATCAGCACAGCCCTCCCTTTCCAGTCTGCACTCCCACTGCACCATAAATCTAGGAGAAATGTTTTGATTTCGCACATGGAAAGAGCACACGTCCACCATCTTCAATGAGTGGTGTTTTTGCTTCACTGGCAACTGGGCACTGAATTTTTCATGCATGACAGATCTGGAGATTTACTGGTGAGAGAGCCAATGGGAAATTTGGAAAGAGTACAGTTCCATACCCACTCCTAACCTGATAGTGATTCCAGGAATTTATAATTTTGAGGCAGGGCTGTATACTTGTGTGTGTGTGTGTCTGTGTCTTTGTGTGTGTCTGTGTATGTGGGGGTTGGGGTGGTATTGGGCCATCTCCATCCTAGATCTCTGTTACCTTGTCTGCACATCAAAGGAGTTGAGTACACGTACTTGTCAAGGGGCCACTAGAGTTGTGCGGTTCTCTAACGAAACACTCCCTAGTCCATGAGTTCATTAAATTTATTAAGAAAGTTGTAAATTGGATTTGTGAATACCGACTAATTGTCTTGCCCATTTTAGGTTAAAGTAAGAGCTTAGTCTCCTGCCCTTTGGGATTATATTTTTTGGGGGATTGATGGAGACCAGACGTACTTGGGAGACTGGTGTCCAAATTCGGATCATGTCCTGTGTAGGCTCTCTCTATCCTTCCTTATAGCTCTTTGGCGTACGTGTCGGTGGGAGGGATCATGCTGTGAGGGCATTTTTTGCATGGTGTTAAGACTAGTGAGAATTTTAAGCTGTTGCTATTTGCAGTCGATTGTAGTACTTTATGTATCATGAATTCAAGTACTATGATCAGACAGACCTCTCTTTCACTCTCTCTCTCTCACACACACACACAAACACACACATGTACACCCCAGAGGAAATGGCTGCTTTGGGTTCTATAAGGACCATTCCATGTTTAAAGACCTAGATGAGCTAAATATTAAGAAACTGCCCCCTTGCCTCCCTCTGAGAAGATACCATTTCCTGGCTTTGTCAACGCTGCCTGTCTATTTGCATGCTGGGTTTTGAAGACCAGTGAGAAGGTGGCCAGAGTTTGGGTGGGGCTGGTTTTTATCCACTGGATTTGTGAGAATGTGAAGCATCCAGTTTGTACCAGGGTTTCTGAACCATGGGAAAGGCATAGGAAAACATTCAGAGCCCTGTAAAACGAGAAAGCAAAAACCAGCCAGTTATATTCTGTATCTCTGCTTGTTGTATTTTGCTAATATGGGGTTATTCTTTCTCAGTGTTATGATGCAATTGTGTGCAAAGACAGTGGCTGAGTGAGCAGTAACAGCTGGCTAGTAATGGCCTTAAAAAGAAAAAGGGTAACTCTCTGAAACAAAAATCACTTTTAATGTGGTATTGTGGATGCTGTCAATTCTGCGTATGGAAACTTTGGAACAGCATGCTAAATACATGGCTGTAACCAAAACCCTGCCCTCTGCCCTGCACCATACCTTCACTGGACTTCCCCAACCCACCCACACTCCAGGTAAACCTCAGTTCTCCCATGGCTGTCGTAAGTCACATGACATCAGTGCCGTGGCATTGAGGAGAAATGAGAGGTGTCTCTGATTTTACTGAAAGTGATGATCATTTTCACAGGTGCCTGAGAGTTGGTATCTACTTTGTGTTCTTGATTCGTAAGTGAAAAATCTCAAATAGTTCCCTGTGCGTTAAAAAAAAGAAATTATTTTGAGAGGACCCTGCTTCATCGAGTCAGCAGACCTGTGCTGCAGAAGGTAACTGCGGAACCTCTCCTTTGCTGTCAGGGCTCCGAGCTTGAAGGGAGAAGGTACAGTGGTGCCTGGAAGCGATATGCGAACCACCTCACATGCCAGCCTCTGGCCTCTTTCCCGTCCCAGAGTCACAGGCAAGGGACCCAGTGACAGTGACGATAAGTCCATGTGTGGAGGTGTTTTACTTATTTTTCTCTCTGTAGGATTTCATGGTGCTTTAAAAAAAAAAGGCATTTTACAGAAAATAATGCGGGGGGAGGGGGATTTCGTAATGTTCTTAGGGAAAGTACAGAACAAATTTGCTTGTAACATTTCAATAAGCTGTGCTGCTATTGTCTTTATTTGATGATGTAATTTTTTTTTTTTTCAATGATGGAGAAAATTGCAACAAAGACCTTCTGGAAGATCCATCCAATGTCTCTCCTGTTTTCCTTTCTTTTGTGGGGCCGAGCGTGGTTCCTAGTAGAGCGTGGTATGGCAGCTCTGCTCTGGACCACTGATACTTTGTCCTGATTGCAGGATAGGTGCTTCCCCAAGCTTGCACTCACTTCTGACATTCGTGGGCCTGTGGAGACCCACATTGTCTTCCAGGAGGAGAAGCACAAAGCAATCCATGAAGAGAAACCTTAAAAAACCCGGGATGGTTGCTGCACATTGACTTTCATTTCTCTATTTTAACCTGATCTTGATCGTACATTGCTGGGACTACACCAGCATGATCAATCACATTTTCTTGGTGAAAGACTAAGTTTGAACATCATGACAGTCTTCCAGTATGAAATGAACAACCCCTTGGATGCCGACATTTCGTGCTGTGTTTGGTTTTGCCCTTGCTATGCATCTACCAGCCATGAGCTTATTAATATCGACTAGAGATAAAATTATGAGCATTTTTGAGCACCTGTTATGTTATCTACCAGGTACTCTGTTGGACAGTTTACAAACATCCCATTTACCCTCGCAAATGCAACTGTAAATTGAGTGTCTTCATTTTGCAGATGAAAACTTGGAGGCTCAAAGAGAATAGAAAACCTCCAACCCGAGTTAATCAGCTCCAAACTTGAGTCTCTCACTAGGCCATGTAGGGGCAGGGGACATATGCTTTAATGACTTTTCCAATGAATGTGATGTGATTCTTTCTGACTTGTCTTCACCATCTCTCCTTTTTTTTTTTTTTTTTTTTTTTTGAGATGGTGTCTTGCTCTGTTGCCCAGGGGGAGTGCAGTGGCACCATCTCGGCTCACTGCAACCTCCACCTCCCGGGTTCAAGTGATTCTCCTGCCTCAGCCTCCTGAGTAGCTGGGACTACAGGCGCGTGCCACCACGCCCAGCAAATTTTTGTATTTTTAGTGGAGATGGGGTTTCACCATGTTGGTCAGGCTGGTCTCAAACTCCTGATCTCGTGATCCACCCTTCTAGGCCTCCCAAAGTGCTGGGATTACAGGTGTGAACCACTGTGCCCAGTCTTCTCCTCTTCTTTTTGTGTGGGAGACATGTCATTGTTGAAAAACTCTCGCTTTGAATGAAGAGAACTTCCAAACAGGCTTTGTGTGAGCAACGTGGCTGTTTATTCACCTGGGTGCAGGTGGGCTAAGGCCAAAAGGGGCATTAGCAAAGAGCAGTGGGATAGGAGTTGGTTTTATAGGTTTGGGTAGTCTTTGGGGGGTGGGGGTGTTGCAAAGTAAGTTCAGTTACAGTGGTGGGGGGCAGGGGCAAGGGGTATACATTACATGACCACAAGTTCAGTTATAATGGCAGGCTTGGGTGAGAGGTATTTACATTATCATAAGAACAGTTAAGATGGCAAGATTGGATGAAGGGCTTGTCCGGGGAAGCTCCGCCACTGGGCGATTAGGGACAATGGCGAACGCAGACAGCGGGTGGGAGACCTCAGCCGAGGCAAGCAGGACTTGACTTCCAGGCTCCAGGCTTGCATATGGAGACCTGACATATGTGTCTTTTTATATATAGAGAGAAAGAATTAGAGAAGAGAGGGTGATAACAGGTTTTAGGCATTGGGGATGAAGTTTCTCAAGATTCTTGGAGTGGGATTGGGGGCGGGGTGGAAACCTAAAAATGGGAAAGAATTTAGACTGCTGGGAGATTTTGGGGAAAGGGAACCTAAAAATGGGAAAGAATTTAGACTGCTGGGAGATTTTGGGGAAAGGGGTAATATTGTGGGGTTGTTAGAAGGAACATTTGTCGTATTGACTGATTGGTTATTGCTTGTATACGATTTTGTAGGAATTGAGAGATTAATTGGAAAAACACAGGGTTTAAATAAGAGAAGGAGAAAGATAGTATTCGAGGACTAAGGATTGGAAGAGCCATGACTTCCAGTTAGACAGTGTCCAGCCAGTTCAGCCAGGTCTAGAATAACCTTTTGCCCGATTAGTGAGCTTTTGGGCTCTGTCTCTTAATTTATTGATGGCTTTATCTACGAGGCCAGGCTGGTTTGCATAAAGCCACATCTTTCTGGAGCTTTGGACCTGAATGCCAAGGGAACCAGCTAGGGCTGCAGCTGTTTAAGGTGGTAGCGGGGCTTGGTGGGGTAACTGTCTGGAGGGCGAGCTTTTGTTTTCTTGGTGTATTAAGAAGTTAGTGGTATCTATAAGCAACCACTCACTTTTATTAACAAGATTGGTTTTGAGCAGAGAATGGGAGCCAGATTAAGAGTGAAACATTAGCTGTAATTGCCTGGAGGAAAAGTGTAAACTGGCAACTTAAACAAAAGCAGGGCATGTAAAAGTAAATGAGTACAGTGAATTTGAGCACAGTTAGACAGAAAATAATAGAAACAGACTTTTTGAGGTGTGGTTGAAGTAGTAGGGGTAACTGCATAAAGGTGGAGAAGGCGAGGGGCTGAAGGTGTGTGAGGTGTAAAGAGAAAACTTTGGAGGCTGTGAGAGCTAGAGGGTAAATGGGGCGTAGCCTGTGATTTTGAGGGATTTCAAGAGTGTTAGGGTGGCAGCTGTGCATTGTCATGAGGGCCAGCCCAGGACTGTCAGGTTAAGTTGTTTGGATAGAAAGGCTACAGGCCATGGGCCTGGCTCCTATGTGAGAATTCCGACCCTGCAGCCCTGGATTTTAGCAGTATATAATGAAAAAGTGTTGAGACAGGTTGGGGAGAACTAGTGAGGGAGCAGTTTTTGGAGCTGTTTTTTAAGGAGCGAAAGGAGGAGTGAGGAAAGGGTTTAGGATGAATAGGGTTGGATAAGCTTTCTTTAGTGAGTTTATACAATGGCTTGGTTAGAATAGCAAAACCTAGTATCCACAGGTGAAAGTAGCAACCACACCCTGGAAGGAGAGAAGATGTTGTTTGGTGGGTGGGGCTGGGTTTGGGAAATTAACTGGAAACAGTTGGCAGGGAAAGCACGTGCATGCTGGCGAAAGATTATAACGGACGGGGAAGACATTTGGGCTTTGGAAGGGGATACATGAAACCCTTTGAGTATAGAGGCTGAAGAAGCAGGAGGGTGAATGAAAAGGCCACGTTGCAGTAGAGGGTGATAACAGGCTTTACTTTAAAGCCTGTGTGGGATCGGGTACCGGGGCTGGGCAGGGAAAGGGGGGTCAGGTTTTAAGGGGATGATGAGGGGTGAGTGGCTTGTAGCAATGGATGGGAGGGTGGTGTTTACACCCTAGGGTTAAGGTTGGGGACAAAAGGGGAGTATTGGGGGAGGTATGGGTTTGGGGTGTGGCTGTAGCCCAGGAACAGTCAAGGAGGCAGACTATTTTGCTAGGATATTTTGGCCTAACAGGGGAACTGGACACGTGGGGATGATTAGGAAAGAACGTGGAAAGGAGTGCTGGCCTAATTGACACCAGACTTGGGGAGTTTTGAGAGCCCTGGAGGCCTTGCTGTCAATTCCCACAACAGTATGGAGGCCAAGGAGACAGGTCCTTGAAAAGAAGGCAGCGTGGAGTGGGTGGCCTCCGTGTTGATTAAGAAGGGGATGGACACCCTTTACGGTAAGAGTTACCCAAAGTTTGGCATCCGTGATGGCCCAGGGGGCTTCCAAGATGCTTGGGCAGCGTTAGTCTCCAGCCGCCAAGCGGAGGATTGGAGATTTAGGAGCTCTGGGAGCAGCGACGTGAGTTGGACGGTTGACTTTCTGTGGGGGCCCCGCACAGACAGGGCAGGGCTTAGGAGAAATCCCGGGCTGCGGACATTCCTTGGCCCATTGGCCAGGTTTCCGACACGTGAAGCAATGTCCTGGAGGGGCGGCTGGACACGCTGCAGTCTGGGTGCTCCGAAGTCTCGGAGCCGGTGGTGTGGCTGGGATTTGTCTTACGGAAGAGGCAAGCATCTGTAGTTCTGAGATGTGCTCCTGCCGGGCAGATTTTTCCCTATTACTGAACACTTGATGGTGAGGTTTCTTAATTCCTGTTGTGGGGTTTGAGGGTCTTTTTTGTAATGTTGGGGTTGATTGGGTGATAAAATGCATATTAAGCGTTTTTCAGGGGTGA
>PVKP010029503.1:0-28934 GCA_004027715.1 Plecturocebus donacophilus
AAAAAAAAAAAAAAAAAAAAAAAAAAAAGATAGTGGCTCATAAACTTTACTGAGGATTAATAACTCAAGATGGATTAAAGATTTAAATGTAAAACCAAAACTATAAAAATCCTAGAAGAAAATCTAGGCAATACCATTCAGGACATAGGCATAGGCAAAGATTTCATGATGAAAACATCAAAAACAATTGCAACAAAAGTAAAAATTGACAAGTGGGATCTTATTAAACTAAAGAGCTTCTGCACAGCAAAAGAAACTATCATTCTGCAATCCATCCATGTGACAAAGGTCTAATGTCTAGAATCTATAAGGAATTTAAACAAATTTACAAAAAAAATAACTCATTAAAAAGTAGGCAAAGGACATGAATAGACACTTCTCAAAAGAAGCCATTTATGCAGCCAATAAACATATGAAAAAAAGCTCAACTCACTGATCATTAGCAAATGTAAATCAAAACCACAATGAGATACCAGTTAAAATGGCAATTATTAAAAAGTTAAGAAACAACAGATGCTGACAAAGCTGTGGAAAAACAGGAACCCCTTTACACTGTTGGTGGGAATGTAAATTAGTTCAACCATTGTGGAAGACAGTGTGGCACTTCCTCAAAGACCTAGAACCAGAAATACAATTGGACCAGCAATCCTATTACTGGCTATATACCCTAAGGAATATAAATCATCTATTATAAGGATACATGCACACACGTGTTCATTGAAGCACTATTTACAATAGCAAAGACATGGAATCAACCCAAATGCCCATCAATGATAGACTGGATAAAGAAAATGTGGTACACATACACCATGGAATACTGTGCAACCATAAAAAGGAACAAGAGCATGTCCTTTGCAGGGACATGGATGGAGCTGGAAGCCATTATCCTCAGCAAACTAACACATGAATAGAAAACCAAACACCACATGTTTTCACTTATAAGTGGGAGCTCAACAATGAAAACACATGGACACAGGAAGGGGAACAACACATACTGGGGCCTGTAGGAGGGAGATCATCAGGAAAAATAATTAAGGCATGCTGGGCTTAATACCTAGGTGATAAATTGATGGGTGCAGCAAACCACTATGGCACATATTTACCTATGTAATGAACCTGCACATCTCACACATGTATCCCAGAACTTAAAATTAAATTAAATTAAAGAAAAAAAAAGAATCACCAAGACTACTGGGTATGGTAGCTCACACCTGTAATCCCAGCACTTTGGGAAGCCAAGGCAGGTGGATCACTTGGGTTCAGGAGTTCAAGACCAGCCTGGCAAACATGGAAAACTGCATCTCTACAAAAAATATAAAAATTAGCTAGACGTAGTGGCACATGACTACAGTCCCAGCAACTGGGGAGGTTGAGGCGGGAGGATTGCTTAAGCCCAGGAGGTCGAGGCTGCAGTGAGCTGTGATCACACCACTGCACCCCAGCCTGGGTGACAGATTCTCACCTCTGCCTCCATTCTTGGGTCAGTGTGTCCAGGGTAGGAGCCAGGAATCTGTAGTTTAATAAGCATTTTAGATGATTCTGATGCACGTGGTCCAAAAACTACACTTTGGAGTTGTTATGCAGCATTATCATGGCAAAAGCTGACAAAAACACCCTTCCACCATTTTTTCATCTGAGTCTTACTCACTTCAAGTTTCAGCAACTCTAGCTATAAAGACAGAAGTACAGGCATCTTCTGGAACTGCCGCTCCCAGCTTATTGTCTCTGAATGAGTGCGACACATGAAACACGACAGTTTTGGGCTCATGATTGTAAATGCAACCTTGCAAAGTACCTATGATATAGAAGGCAGTAAATATTTGTAACATGGAAGCATCTGTAAATCTGTCACTGTAGTGCAAGGTTTCTAACATACGAGGTGCTCTATCCATGTGTTTTGAATGAAATATGCTGTGTCTGTCATGAAAAGAAAGGAGAAAAAAAACAATGAATTCTGGACTCTAGAAGACTGTACCTAGTATGTGATAAAGACAGAAATAGGTGTGAACAAAGGAAAAGAAGGCTTTATCACTGGTGGCGCTGAGCACAACAAACATGATCAAATAATCACATACTAACGTCTTTTCCAAACTTCCAATTCTAGGAGAGCAATGGATTTCAGATAATCATCTGTTTACTGTTATGAACAGTTTTACTAAGCTGTAAAGAGAGAAATTAAATTCATAGAGGAACACAGATCATTCTTGCAACAAACGTTAATCACAGAACATCTAAATCACTTGTGCTTATGGCAAACTTCAAACAAGAAAAATAATTCTGCATTTTCTGACATTCATCATTCCATTTGGAACCTAGACTAGAACATTATTTTTAAAGACACACTGTGCTGAATTCCTGTGTGCAAATTGAGAGGTGGAGAGCTTGTCTCAGTGAAGAGGTGTGAGGGCAAAGCAGGCAGAAATTCTGAGCATCCACGAAAAAGCACCTGCTCGGTAAATCCCATCCCCATCTCCCAAGGGCCACCATGTGAGACCTCTGCTCACAGAGCCCCATTTGGAAACTTTCCTCCAAAATAAAGTTACAGGATAAATACAAAGCCTTCTACTGGGACACACAAGAAATCTAGCTTATTTCCTAATATTAGGAAATTCGGCTGGATTATGTAACTTCACATGTATTAGTCATTCCATATATTTGTCTGATATTTTCACTAAAATATCGCAAACACATAGAAAAGTGATTGGCTTTTTCAGCCAGTGGGTACTCAAATATTTGTTGAATAAATTAATTTCTAAATATGATCTAGCTTATAAACAGCAATGTATGACAGATCTTCAGGTTATTCAAATTCTACTTATAGATATCAGTAATAATTGAATGTTAAAGGTTAACTCTTCCAGAGAATAACTGCAATTTTAGAAAGTATTAAGTAAATAAAACTCTAATTAGTCAAAAGTATTAGAGCGGATTTGTGTAGAGGATGTTCCATCATCCCTGTCTCTGTCCAGCGTCCAGGCCACCACCCCATATCTACCAGTCATACTAATGCTAAATGTGTATACAGTCAGCTCTGTCTCTCTGAGTTAACCTAAACTGTGAAGAATAAATCCTGGGGGAAAAAATACTTGGGTTCATTCCATATCATAAATAAGGTCTTAAATGTCTTTTTTTTAAAAAAAAGAAAATAAGTTGTCCTTATCTCAGGTACAAAAATAAATTTTCACTACTAGGTTGTGATTCCAAAGTAAAACTTCATGGCTTTCATGTTAAAATCTTTTCAATTACAGACTTAAGGCTGCAATTCCAAATTACAATTTGGAACATTTGACAGGTAAAAAGCCCATTAAGAATGCCTTGCGTCCAACCATCAAAGAACTGCCACCGTATACTAGCCCTGAATCACTGTTTTTATTTAAAAAATAAAATAAAGGAGGGGGTTGTCCTCAACTTATTTACATAGCACCCCTCTTAGCAGCTAAAAGCTTTGTTAATAATGCAATGCCTTCTCATCTTTGTTAGCTAGTGAAAGGAGGTTTGAATTTCACATTCAATTGGTAGCTGCTATGGAATGCATTAAATAATGAACGTCTTATTCAGAGCAGAACAAACTAATCTTCAGGTGTGGATTGATAGAAAGAGAGAGACATTCACAGAATTCAAAACAGAATCAACATCTAACAAATTCTTGCTCTCCTCTCGGGTGTTACATTACCTACTACATTGCTTAGAAGGTTCATTCCTCCCTGCAAAGACACTTAGAAGGTATTCATATTAATGTAAAGGAGCCAGCTTGGAGTGCCTGCATATAACTTAGATACAGAAGGGCGAGCTTTGAAAAATCTTTTGTGTTATCTATAATTACATTAACAATCAAAGAGAGTAATGAGTAGAACAGTTACTGTTAATTGATTAAGTCAGCCAAATACTGAGTCTGGAGAGAGGCATGTACTTACATAATTAATATGTTATACTTGACAGCATAATTTCTTTTTCTACCGGAAAGTGGAAAAAGAGCAGTAACTCTTATGTAGAGCAAAAACAGCATAGTTTTACTCATCCATTTAACCAACATTTAGTGAGCAGGATGCTAAGGATAGTCACATAGTCTTTTACAAACATGTGCAGTTTTAGGGAACAATTATAACATTTTCCCACATATTTTAATTATGACTTTGCTTCATCTAAGATGCACTATGTGTATGACATGTGTGTGTGTATTTCTGTGTGTTTTACAAGGAGGAGAAATTTTCCAGCAGGGGGCCAATTTATAAAATGTTCTTCAATTTTATGTTTTACAAGTATCATGTCTCACTGGCCAACTCAACTAAATTAGTAACCGTCATTCTTTGTACAAAAAAAGTATTTCAGCAATGAATGACTGGGTAACATTGAGATACAGAACTCTGTCTCAGAAAGTTCACCCACTATATGGGAGTTTGCCTGCAATAAAGGAGTCTTAGGATTTGTCTTGTTGGTTCAGAATTCCACCAATACCATAAAAGAGACAGCAGCTTCCTAAAGAGTGCTTAGTTTTTTCTCAGAACTAAATGCTAAGAAGAGGAGAACTAAATGTGTATCAAAAATTGAAACACAATTTTCTACAAGTTTATTATTATTTCATGAAAATATTTTATAATCATGAGACCTAGCTTAAATTTGATTTACAAAAGATTTTATAACTGAAAGGAAATACAAGGTAGAAATATGTTGTGATACTCTCCTGTTATAACTTATCCTGAAGGTAAAATTACAAACTAAAAGAAATTGAAATAGACTCTGAAACAATATGCTCACTACAAGCTATTTGCTGGCAGATTTAATCCAGTAATTCCAGTAAGATATAATTTGTATTTTCTTTATAATTAAGTCTCTGTTTTTTAAAGATTGTCTACTATTATTCCATTACTATAATCAGAACATTGTTCAAATAATACTTTTTTCATTTCCCTTGAGCAGGTTTTCTCTTTCAAACACTCAACTAATACCCAAGTGAGAGCATAAATGGCTTGAGACATCACTGTATTCAACTGTAATTTTGTGTATTCCCAAACTCTCAAGTCCCATTTGGAAAAGGCCAAAATATTAAGAATAACAACTACTAATTCAGTCCTTCCGTTTAGTTGCATTCTTCCATTATATTTCCCCTTCCGCTTCGAGTTAGCTAACATACATACACACGGAAGCATTCTGACCTCTACTGCCAGAAGTTGGAAGTTTTTTCTCAAGTGTTTTTACTTTAACTATATTTTTCTGTAAAATTCACAATATCCATAGAAATCTTTCTGAAAGCATAATCCACAACAATTTCCTTGACAGCCCACAAATGCTAGGAAATTTTTTTAACATGGTATTTTCATTTGATGATAATCCTTCTAACCTTACACGAGTTATGAAGGCAAAAGCAATTCTTTTACAATGTTAATTCAAATTGGAAGGTATTTTAAAGGATGAATAAATGTTTCTTAAATTGGAATCAGTCAACATACTTTTGGAAGTCACAAATACTGATCCACAATATTGTTAATTTCAGATGTGTTTAAGCATTGTTTTCTTTAAGAGTACAAATATAAGTTTTGTTAAAGTTACTGTCTTCTGTTGTTCTCTATTTAAATTTGCAAACAAATATTTCAAGGAATAAATGCACATTAGGTCATGTATTGAAATTTATGAAATTGTGATTTGATAATGAATACACCATTTTGAGAGAAGGTTTCTATTTCTGAAAAAACACTAGTTGAAAGTTTAAAATGACTAATAGCCAAAGAAGAAACTAGGACTACAATTGAAATTATTTCATTAGTTTGATTTACTAGTGAGTCCTTTTGTATGTTTAAGAAACAGTTAACTATAATAGCAAATAAACTGAGATCACAGAAAAAGACGTCAAAGCTTTAAAACATACATACAAAATTGGTTAGAAGATTGTGAGTGGCTATTACTTTTCTCTACGCTTTTCAGCCAATTCTGGATTTTTCCCAATAAGCATTATTTCCTTCCTAATCTGAAAAAAAAACTGTTTTTCAAATTACAGTATAAATTTAGTATATAATAAAGATGATATATCCTCTATGGACACATAAGATGAGAAAATAATTAAAAACCCTGTTAAAAGTGGCTTGAAGATAATGGTTTTGTTCTAAGTAGTAAGAAATCCACATCTATAATCCAGTCCCAAAATGTCCTCAGGGTCCCAGGTCCATCCTCAGTATAATGGCCTTTATCTGCATGCTTTGTTGCCTCAGGGTCACAAGGTGGCTGCTGGACATCTGCAACTCATATCCTCATCCAAATATGAAAAGGGAGAAAGGATAAGATTAAAGAGTTATACCAGCAGCCTGTCCCTCTTGACCACCAAGGCCATAGGTCTCCTGGAAGCTACACCCAGTATCCTCTGGGACACATGGCCACTCCAGCAGCAAGGGTGGCTGGGAAGACACATATTTTCATCTGGATTTACTAACATTCTCATAAATTTCAGGGTTCAGATGGGAAGCAATGAGAGTATCAAGTAGATGATTTGTAGTATCTGCCAGTAGATCTTGAAAAAAAAAGTGAATTCACCCGGGTCGCTGTGTATCAAGACAAATCCTAAGACTTCTAAACAGTTAAAATAGATCCATCGCTCATGACTTACACTTAAGTTATTTCAGGTAGATGGATGATTTTAAAGTATGAAAGGTGAATCCACAAAATAGCCTAAGATACTAGGATAATTTTTACACTCTAGGAATAAGAAAGGTCTTTGTAATACAAAACCTGGAAATCATGAAAATAAAATAAAAACTCAACTAGATGAAAGAATTTTAAGTTTTTCATAGAAAACAAAAGATAAACTGACACACACATGCACACATCAAGTCACATATTTCACATATTAGGCGAAGAGCCAATTTCTATCATAAGGAAAGAGCTCCTACAAAAGAGGGGAAAAAAACATAAAGAGTTAACAGAAAAGACACAAATTCTATTTAGACATATTAACCTCACTTATCAGTTAAATGTAAAATCCAAAGTACGAGCTATCATTTTCACCTTTAGTGGACAGAACAATAATGGGGTAACAGAACCTTTCATGTGAGGCTGATGGAAATAGAAACAAGCCAAGCACCTAGAGAGGAAAAGCAACAACTGAGCTGCGGAGAGTTTCCCTACCGCTGGCACCACACACACGCAAAACCACCCATGCCCGATGTTATAAACCGAAGCATTGTTTCTAATTACAAATATTAGGGAAAAGGGCAGATAACAAAAGAGGACAAGTTAAATGAATTCTAATTCATTCATACGATGTAATACAATGCAACTGTAAGGAAAAAAAAACTTTCTTTTAACAAAGCACTTTATGTGCCAATAGATAAGTGCAGTCAAGCTATACTGTTAAGTAAACAAAACCCAGGGACAGGACAGTGTGCATATGATCAGCTCTCTGAATCTGTGGGTTTTACAATCTTGCATAAGGAACTTGAACATCCAGGGGTGATGGTATCTGCAGGGAGTCCTGAAGCCAATCCCCCAGGCATGCTGAGGGTCCGCTGTATTATGCTTCCATTTGTATTTTTTAAAATTAAGCAATGTATGGTAGATGAAGAATATCCAAAGCATTCAAAACCTCAGAAGCCCTCTGAAGATTGTTATATTTACTATGCACAGTTGACCTGCACTTTCTCACCAAGCAGTGACAACTCGGGATGATGTCTCACTTTTACAGAAGGTGTGAGAGGCAACAGGCTGGCTATGGAACTTGAGATCTAGAGGTGACTTGAGATATTTTACTCCTTGCCAAAGAGCCTGAGGAGGCCAGGATGCAAAATGTCTTTAACATAAATTCAACCAACTACGGATTCACTTTTTCAAACAAATTTCTTATTGTAAGACGTGAATGTTGTTGGAGAATTTGCTCTCATTTAATCTTTAATCAAGGATGTTTACCTTCCATCAAAGATTTTACCTAATATGAGTAGCACATTAACAGACAGCAGCTTCATGAGGGCTAGGAAAAACAAGACAATTTGTTAATTAGCTTGGGCGAGAAGGGGACACTGGGAGACAGAAAAGTCATCAGGCACCGGATAAAGATGTTTTGGTCAAAACCACTGACTGCAATATGATGGTGGTCTCATAAGATTATAATGGAGCTGAAAATGTTCTATCTTGTATCTAGTGACATCGCAGCAATCGCAATATCATAGAGCAGTGCATTATGTGTTTGTGGTGATTCTGATGTAAATGAACCTACTACGCTGCCAGTCATGTATTTACATATTACAGCATGAGCAGTTATGTACAGGACATAATATTTGATGATAATGATTATGTTACTATACTATTTATCATAGTTTTAGAGTGCGCTCCTTCTACTTATTTAAAAAAAAAAAAAAAAACAAGTTAACTGTAAAACAATCTCAGGCCAGTCCTTCAAAAGGTATTCCAGAAGAAGGCACTGAAATCACAGGACACAACAGCGCCATGTGTGCCATTGCCCCTGAGGCCCTTCCAGTGGGACAAGATGTGGAGGCAGAAGACAGTGATATTGTTCATCCTGATCCTGTGTAGGCTTGGGCTAATGCCTGTGTTTGTGTATTGGCTTTTAACAAAAAAGTTTAAAAAGTTTTTTTAAAAAGTTCTACAATAAGAATACAGAGAAAGAGAATATTTTTGTACAGCTGCACAATGTGTTTTTAAGGGTTATTACAAGAGTCAAAAAGTTTAAAAATTGGATATTTTATTGAAGTAAAAAAGTTACAGTGAGCTAAGTTATTATTGAAGAAAGAAAAATAATTGTTTATAAATGTAGTCTACAGTGTTTATAAACTCTGCGGCAGTGCACAGTAATGTCCTAGACCTTTATATTTACTCACCACTGACTCATTGATTCACCCCAAGCAACTTTCAGTTCTGCAAGCTCCATTCATGGTGAGTGCCCTATACAAATGTAGTATTTCTTATCTTTTGCATCATATTTCTACCGTACCTTTTCTATGTTCAGATATGTTTCAATGCACAGGTACCACTGTGTTACAATCATCTACAGTATTCTGCACAATAACATGCTGCACAGGATTGTAGCCTAGGAGCAATAAGCTATACTATACAACATACGTATTTGGTAGGCTACACCGTCTAGGTTTGTGAAAGTCCATGCTATAATGTTCATTCAATGACAAAATAGCCTATATGACACATTGCTCAGAAGTATCCCCATCATTTAGTGACACATCCCTGTTCTCTACTTCTCAGTGGTGGAAAATAAAAGAAGCAATAGGAATGAGCCACAATGGACATTCTGCAATAGATGAACTTCCGCTGCTTCAGCATGCTTTTCTGATTCCCATGCTAATTCACCCTAGCATCTGCCCAACAAATAGAATTTCTCTCCTATTACAAAAAGAGGCCAGGAGGCAGGGAGGAGGAGAGAGCTGTGTGTATCTCACAGTTCCCTACTACTCCTGCACAAAGTTTACAGTCTTTCTCTGTTCTAAGTGCCTATAAAGTCAAGTGTTAGGAAGGGTATAGCAACTTGTAATCCCTCCAGGGGCCTCAGAATAAGGAGGCATAGATGTAAGGGAAACTTTGAGCCAGAGATGTTCTCTATCCCCTTGGCACTCAGGACCACTGTTTCCACCAGATCATGTCCCTATCCCATATCCTGAAACCTCTGCCAGTGAGCCCCATTAAGTCTTTACTATGTGCAGAGTAACAATGAAGCCTGTTGTAGGGAAATAACACCAAAAATACAGAGAAAAATAAGTCCTTACTTTCATGGAGCTCATAACTTCTTGCAATCAAAAGCTATGAATGCATGCATGCCATCCCACAGAGCCTCTAGAATTTACAACAGGGCAGCTTTTACCAACTAAAAAAACTCAGTACATAAGCACAAAGGGGATAGTATAGCAAGTGGCCTGTAACAGATGAGGCCAGGCTGGGCACTGCTATGCTATTCACTTAATCTTATTCCCCTCTATCATGCAATCTCTCCTCGCCTTATCACCCAGACTTCCTGAAAGAGAATTCTACACACGCCTTCCTTTGCATCTCCGATTTACTTCTCAATGAACTCCAATTTGTCTTCTACCTTCACTCTGAAATTGCTCTAAGCCACTAGTGAACGCTAATTTGCAAATAAAATAGAGATTTTGGGGAGGAGGAGTCACTTTTCTGAACTCTCAGTTTGACACTATCTATTTCAATATTTAACTATTTGTAGGTCACAATGTTTTCTGGAACTATGATGAATGCTATGAGACTTCTCCCCAAAAATCTCTCTCACACACACACTCAGAATGCAGAAGGTTCAGAAATGCCCTGAAACTTAATCCTGGAACAATCAGGTGTATAGATCCCAGGTTAAGAACTGCCAAGCACGCTTTCAGTTTTGTTAACAACTTTTCTGACCAGTGGCTGCACTTACTCATCAATCTTTTTCCTGGGTTCCCCTTGTGCTGACCTCTTAGACATGACTGTTTCTAGGGTTATAAATTCAGGCCCATCCTCTCATTCAAAATATTCCTCCTTGCTCATCTGCTCTCATGATCTCAGGCATCATCTGCATGCTTAGCAGTCTGAAACCTCTAATGCCAACACAAACCACACCTCTACGATTCTTACTGCAAAACCTCCCACTCGTTGGTATCTCCACCAAAACACTCAACATGACCAAAATCAAATTCATCCCCCTTAGCTCCCCGTCCCCCACACAGCCAGGTTGTCTTTCTATTATCTCTCTTTCCCAGTTCATAACGTCAAGTCAATATCACAATTCTACTTCTGGGATGGTCGAGTAGCTCCCATTAGACCAACTCTTCTGCAGATAAAAACTACAAACTTAGGACTAATGTATAAAAAAAAAAAAAAAAAAAAAAAACAAGTTTCTGAGGGTCCTGGAGAACAACTGAAAGCAGGCATTTACTGGAGGTGAGTTGACATGTGGAAGAAGAAACTGCACTAAATGAGCATCTAGTTTGTTAAGGTTTAGATTGCCTGAAGACAGGCCCTGGTCTGTGCATGTTAAGTGGCTAAAATTCTGAAGGAAAAATCACAGTCTCATCTGCCTTCAGAAATAGAGGGCAGAGTTCAGGACAACCACAGTCACAGAAAGTAAAGCAGAAATTTCAGGCAAGACAGAACTAGAGAGAGAAAATACAAAAACTCACAAATTTCTAGATGGCCCCTGAACCACAGGTATGCAGACTGACTCTAGGCATCCTAGCGAAGGCAAAAAGACCTGACCTGAGACTTAAGCTGCCACCACTACAGGGAAAACAGAATTTGCAGATTGAGTCCAGGTAAATTAAGTGCCTGGTTTGGTTTTTTGCTTCTTTTTCGAGACAGATTCTCGCTCTGTTGCCTGGCTGGAGTGCAGTGGTGCAATCTTGGCTCACTGTAGCCTCCACCTCCTGGTGTTCAAGGAATTCTCGTGCCTCAGCCTCCCAAGTAGTTGGGATTACAGGCATGCACCACCACACTCAGCTCATTTTTGTATTTTTAGTAGGGACAGGGTTTCACCACATTGGCCAGGCTGGTCTCGAACTCCTGGCTTCAAGAATCTGCCCACCTTGCTTCCCAAAGTGCTGGGATTACAGACATGAGCCACTGCACCCAGTCTAAATGCCTGTTTTAACAAAACAAACAAAAAACACTTTTCAGCAAAACATAATAGAATTGTGAGTTTCTACAACTTATCATTTATAATGTCCAGGATATAATCTAAATTGACATAAAAGAACCAGGAGAAAGTGGCCACTTTCCAGGAGAAAAGACAATCAAGAGAGACTCCAAGATGCTCCAGCTGTCCTAATTAACAAGCAAGCATTTCAAAGCTGCTATCATTCCAATACCTAGGAAAATATGATCATGATAATAATGAAAGAAAATCTCAGCAGAGAAACACAAACCATAAAAAATAAACAAAAAATAAGAACCAAACCCAAAAATTGAAAAATAAAGTGGCTAAAACGAAAAACTTCACTGGATAAGACTAACAGCTGAAGAGATGACAGAGGAAAGAGTCAGTGAACCTGAACACAGATCGACAGAAATCATTCAGTCTAACAAACAGAAAGATAACAGATTGACAAAAGTGAACCTTAGGGACCTGTGGGAAAACGTTAAAATATCTAACATTACTGTATAACAATTGGTACCCCAGAAAAAGAAAATAGTAGGACAGAAAATAATATTTGATAAAATAATAGCCAAAATTTTCTCCACTACTGGGGAAAACATATTTAGAGATTCAAGATCAGCAGATATCAAGCAGAATAAATGCAAAGAAAATAGTATGTGGCAAATCAGTCAAACCACTGAAAACTAAGTATAACCAGAAAATTTTAAAAAGCAATGAGAAAAATGACACATTACATGCCAGAGTACCTTGATTTGAATTACAAGTTACTTCTCATCACAGACAATGGAACTGGAAAACAGTGGCACATGACAACTGCACAAAGGAAAAAAAGTCCACTCCATTTATCATACCACTGGCTACTGCGCTGGGACATCAAAAACCTGAGAGTAAGCTAGACTGTTTTTTCTGACACTCAAACCCTCCCGGGTATACTGATTCTACCTCCTTTAGATCTATTTGAGCCACCACATCTCTCCCAACAAGTAGCAACTTGAACCCTCGTTTCTTTCCTGAATTCCAGCAATAGCTGTTTGGCTGGCCCCCAGGTAACTCACATTTCAGAGGATGACCAGGGCTCTCTAAGAATACTGATCAGCTCACACTCTTACAAAAGTCACTCAATGACTTCCTACTGCATTCAAGGTAAAATCCAAACTCTTTACAAGGGAATTTTCAGACTTTTGAGTCTCAGGGTCTTTTTACATTTTTAAAATTTATTGAAGGCACCAAAGAGCTTCTGTTTATGTCGAATTCTCTATAGGAATTTGCTGCCAACACAGCCTAGGACACTGAACAATATAACCAGGGGAGAATTACGTCGGGGAAGGATGGAATGGCCTTAGGAATACAGTGAGTTCCCAGTGCAGCACCAACAACCTTCATGACACCACCACAGGTCACCAAGGATACGGAATATCTCATTCTAGAACAGTGCAGAAATGAGAACACTTTAGGAAGAGTTCCACTGTTTCTAGGTCCTGACACAAAGAATTGGGACATTGGGGAACTTCACTTGCAAGAAGAAGATTAGTTACAGAATAGTCAAAGTAACACACAACTTTCAAATTGATCCATTTATGCCAGAGGTTATAAAATTTTTTGTGAAAAATCACACCTTGGCAATGACCTTGAACAGTACAATATAAATAACTCCCACAAGCTTAGCATTCCACAGTGCAACACCAGGCATAAATGGGTTAAAACAGTTTATTGCTAACTTTTAAAACATATTTTGGTGTTATATGCATGGTCTATATCAATAAAAAATAACAAAATCAAAAAAGTTTTTTAAAAAGTTTTAAAAAGTTTAAAAGTTTTCTCTGACTCCAACTGAGGTCAGAAAAACATTAGAATATTCTATGGCAAAGGATGTTAACAGGAACTTTTCAAAAGAAGACAATTTATGCAGCCAACAAACATATGAAAAAAAAATGCTCATCATCACTGGTCATTAGAGAAACGCAAATCAAAACCACAATGAGATACCATCTCTCACCAGTTAGAATGGTGATCATTAAAAAATCTGGAGACAGATGCTGGAGAGGATGTGGAGAAAAAGGAACGATTGTACACTGTTGGTGCAGTGCAAATTATTGCAACCATTGTGGAAGACAGTGTGGCAATTCCTCAAGATCTAGAAATAGAAATACCATTTGACCCAGCAATCCCATTACTGGGTATATACACAAAGGGTTATAAATTATTCTTTTATAAAGACACATGCACATGTATGTTCACTGTGGCACTGCTTACAATAGCAGAGACTTGGAACCAACCCAAATGCCCATCAATGATAGACTGGATAAAGAAAATGTGGCACATATACACCATGGAATACTATGCAACCATAAAAAAAATGATGAGTTCATGTCCTTTGCAGGAACAAGGATGAATCTGGAAACCATCATTCTCGGCAAACTACACAAGAACAGAAAACCAAACACCACATGTTCTCACTCATAAGTGTGTGTTGAACAATGAGAACACATGGGCACAGGGAGGGGAACATCACACACTGGGCTCTGTTGGGGTATTGGAGGGCTAGGGGAGGGACAGAAGTGGGTGGGGAGATTGGGGAGGGATAACATTAGGAGAAATACCTAATGTAGGTGACGGGGGAATGGAGGCAGCAAACCACCACGGCATGTGTATACCTATGTAACAATCCTGCAAGGCCTGCACAGGTACCCCAGAACTTAAAAGTATAATTTAAAAAATAAAATAAAGATTCTGTGACAAATGTTACTTGGGGGAATATCCTAATACTTTCTCATTTTTCTTCTGAATGTCTTATATATTCTAACACTTCTTTTCATAACCTAGAAAAGAGGATCTTAAATAGAAAATGCACTTAGTTGAGTAACTAGCAACATTTGTAACATTTATTCACTTCTGCTCTCTAGCCTCCAACATTGAACATCCATAGAACATATAAAATGTAGGCTGAAGAGACATAAATTTCCTCTGAATTAGAATATAATCAAATCAATTAATCCATTCAGATTAAAACTTTAATAATTTACAAAATAAGAATATAAAAGTAAATCTATTATTTTCCCATATAAAAATTTCTAAATTACTACTGCACTTCAATATTTCCATAATATATTTTTTAAATAAGCATACTATACAAAGAAAATAACAGCCTTTAAAAAAAAAAAAAAGAAGAAGAGGAAAAATAAACAGAAAATTTGTTTCTGAACTTTAATTGGTTTTACATTTACACCAAAAACTTCAAAATTTTTCTGAAAGATTTAAATATTTTAGAAAATTACTAATAAAATCTAAGGATATTCCACCCAAGGGTAACATCAAGAGAACAAATTTCAAACTAACTATAAAACAGTGTAATTTTCTAAAAAATGAATGGCACTAAAAACATTTTATTCTATACACATACACACACACACACACACACACACACACACACACCTGACCCTCAATATTGTTATTCTAATTTAAACTAGGTAATAGAAAGCACATTTTTACTACCTTTGAGACCCCTTAGGAATAATTACATAAATGAGGCACACCAAGTTGGCTACAGAAACACTATGTTATACTAATTTCGTAGTGTGAATGCAGAATGTATAAAGGATGGGGATTATGAAATCAATAAATACAAAATCTACATAACATCTCCAGATGTTTGAATATATTAAGGTGCAACTGAAGAACCAGAAAACTTTTATTTGTAGTTCTAGTAAGTAGGAAGTCAAACTCACAAGTCAAAACTACAAGGAGAGATCATCTCACACCAGTTAAAATGGCTTTTATCCAAAAGACAGGCAGTAATAAATGCTACCCAGGATGTGAAGAAAAGGGAAACCTCCTACACTGTTGGCAGAAATGTAAATCAGTACAACAAATATGGAGAACAGTTTGGAGGTTCCTCAGAAAACTAAAAGCAGAGCTACCTTAAGATCCAGCAATCCTACTCCTAGGTATATGCTCAAGAGAAAGGAAATCAGGGTATCGAAGAGAAATCTGCGCTCCCACATTTAGCACAGCACTATTCCCAATAACCAAGATTTGGAAGCAACCTAAGTGTCCATCAGCAGATGAGTGGATAAAGAAGATTGCTACTTACACACAATGGAGTACTATTCAGCCATAAAAAAGAACAAGACACTGCCATTTGCAACAACATGGATGGAACTGGAGATCATTATGTTAAGTAAAATAAGCCAGGCACAGGATCATTAAAAAATCTGGAGACAACAGATGCTGGAGAGGATGTGGAGAAACAGGAGCACTTTTACACTGTTGGTAGGTGTGTAAATTAGTTCAACCATTGTGGAATACAGTGTGGCAATTCCTCAAGGACCTAGAAATAGAAATTCCATTTGACCCAGCAATCCCATTACTGGGTATATACCCAAAGGATTATAAATCATTCTATTATAAAGACACAAGCACACGTATGTTCACTGTGGCACTGTTTACAATAGCAAGAACCTGGAACCAATCCAAATGCCCATCAATGACAGACCGGACAAGGAAAATGTGGCACATATATGCCATGGAATATTATGCAGCCATAAAAACTGATGAGTTTGTGTCCTTTATAGGGACATGGATGAATCTGGAAACCATCATTCTCAGCAAACTGACACAAGAACAGAAAATCAAACACTGCATGTTCTCACTCATAGGCGGGCATTGAACAATGAGAACACATGGACACAGGGAGGGGAACATCACACACTGAGGTCTGTAGAGGGGGCCAAGGGAAGTACAGCGGGCAGATGGGGAGGTTGGGGAGGGATAACGGGGAGAAATGCCAGATATAGGTGATGGGGGGATGGAGGCAGCAAACCACATTGCCATGTGTGTACCTATGCAACAATCCTGCATATCTGCACATGTACCCCAGAACCTAAATGCAATAAAAATAAAATAAGCCAGGCACGGAAAGACAAACACTGCATGTTCTTATAAAGCTAAAAATTTATTTTTATACATTAATATTTATTTTTTATAAATTTGTGAGCGTGAAAAATTAAAACAATTGAACTCAGGGAGATAAGGGAGTAGAGGATGGCTACCAGAGGCTGGGAAGAGTAGTGGGAAGTGAGGGGGAGGAGGGGAGAGCTAATGGTTACAAAAACATCAGAAGAATGACTAAGTCCTAGTATTTGCAAGGACAACAAGGTAATTGTGGTCAAAAATAATTTAATTGTATATTTTAAAATAACTGAAAGAGTATAATTGGACTGTTTGTTACACAAAAGATAAATGCTTGAAGTGGATACCTCATTTGCCCTGATGTGATTATTACACATTGCATGCCTGTATCAAAATCTTGTGCTACCCATAAATATATATATATATACCTATTACGTACCAAAAAAATTAAAAGTTAAAAAAAGCCCAACTTTAGAAGTGGCCATATTCCTATATTCTCTTAATGAACTTGATTAAATAAAATTATAATCAGGGAAGCATACTTGAGAATTCACTGACATACTTCTTACTTCACCCTTCTCTATTCCAAAATCCTAGTTACAGAATATAAAAACTTTAAAAAAAAAATCTGAGGCACCTCCAGAAATCAGAGAGAAAAATATATCACAGAACGGAGCATTAGAAAAAAAATCCTGGCACAGGGAAGAGAATGGAATGAATTTTGAGATAAAAGTAAGTCTAAAAAACAGCCAACCCTAGAGATATATAGATATAGATACAGATATAGATAGATCTATAGTTTTAAAAAAAAACTTACTTATACATTTAATTAGCAACTACAATGACCCACGGGAATATATCCTCCGTGAGACAATATACAATGACCCACGGGAAAGTACAATCCACAAGTAATATTGGGATTAAAAATTAGAGGCTCTCATCTTAGCCCCAGCATTTGAAAGCTGTATATAAGTCCCATAAGTGGGCTTTCGTTTCCTCATATGGAAAATGACAATTTCATCTGCCATTCCTTACAGAGAGGGGTTCTGAAAGAATCAGATGAAAACACACAGGAAAGTACTTTATAAGACCTTAACCACCCATGTGAGTTATGTAAGTCTGGGCCAGTTAAATTAACATTTTTGTTCACATAGTCCTCATTCAAGGTTAATCATTATCTCCTTACTGACCTTTACAGGGTAATTGTAAAAACAATCTAATACTTCAAGAATGCAAAGGTAAATGAGGAAGCAAAAAAGTAGCTGAAAATTATAATCCTGGTTAAATGATCGGCTTCTAAAAATTCCATGAGTTGGACCACACAGAAAAACTTTTGGCACATTAAAAAAAGTTTTGCCGGTACAGTGGCTCACGCCTGTAATCCCAACACTTGGCTTCAGCTCAGGTGTTCAAGACCAGCCTGGGAAACACAGTGAGATCCTGTCTCTGCAAAAAATACAAAAATTAGCCAGGTGTGGGGACACACACTTGTAGCCCCAGCTACTCTGAAGGCTGAGGTGGGAGGATCGCTTGAGCCGGGGAGGTTACAATTGCAGTCAGCGAAGATCATTCCACTGCACTCCAGCCTGGGTGACAGAGTGAGACTGTCTCAAAAGCAAAAACAAACTAGTTTCAAGGTGAAAAAGACATGACATCCGCCCTAGCCAGAGTTGTTTACTCCACTGAACAAGACTCATGGGATTCATGAAACCACTGAAACTGTGTGCAAAACGTGTGCTTATGTTCATGTTTTTAATAAAAGAAACCATAGCTCTCTTAAGAATGTTGTGTACCACATAATGAACAAAACTGGAAGCTCTACTGTCCGAAAATAAAAGTCTTTACGTGTAAAGTTTAACATATGAGTAAAGGTGAGTCACGGGTCAAAGGTGAGTAGCCTTTCAGTTAAACTGTCAGTTTTTTACCTAACAGTACAAAAGAGTTTTATAAACCAAATTTAAAAGGGCAAATAAATAAGAATCTGAAGTTATAAATCCCACATACCACTTAGAATTTATCATTGCTGGTAACAGAAAAGCACACCATTTAAGAAAGTATCAGTCCACTGTAAAAAAGTAACCCTCAGTAATCATGAGAAGGTGAGAGAATGCTTAAGAATCTTTCATCAAGAAGGAAAGATTTTATAGCATGCAAACTGTAGCTCAAAAAAGTTGTCAAAATACAAATAACATAAAAATAAATCACAGGAGACAAGAAGACCTGCTTCCAGTGCAGATGCGCTCCAAATGTCACAGTCCTGGCAGAGGGGACATTTTTCATGCCTCCTGTGTGCTCAGTCTGAGAGATAAGGAACAGGAACGAGAAACAGGTGGCAGTGGCCGGAACTCATGCCTGGTGACTTACCTACTTTTTACGGAATCTGGCTCTTTTCCTTACTTCTGGTGCCCACGTTTGACCATATTCCCTCATTGCTCCAACTGAAACAGCTTCTTACTTGCTTCCTCTCATCCTCTGAACCCCATGAAGCAGGTTTTACTACCGCTTTGCAGCAAGAAAGCTAAGGCACAGAGACGTTCTGTAACTTGCTCCTGGTCACACGAAGCAGTCTACAAAGCATTTTCATAGATGTGAATTTTATTCTTGGCTTTCCAATATCAAGACGCTACTTTCTCTGTCTAAAAGTAGGGCTTGACAATATTTCATTTAATACATCTCAACTTTCCTTTGGCACCTACTGTATATACATAGTATGAGGAAAAACACAAAGATGAAAACCCAGTCTCAGCCCTTTCAGTGTTCTCATTAGGATGGGAGACAGAGCAATATGAGCATCACTACTTTAAAGGAGATTATATTATACAACAGAGGTCCAAAGAAGGTAGTAAGATAATATGTAGAGGGAAGAATTACTGCTGGAGAGAATTATTAAAACTTCTTAGGATAAGTAATCTAAAATGAACAGTGAGAAGATTAAATGTGAAAATACACATTTGCCAAAATGTCTGTGGCCTTGCGTCATTTAACCAAGTCCATTTTCTCTTGGCTACGTTCTAAATTCTGTTGCCAAAGTACCTGTTAGCAGTCAGCCTTACCCCCTACCTGAAATTCATGACAAGGGCTGAGGCACCTCTTCTCCTACTCCCCAGGAAGGGGCTCAGAAACAAAACCTCAAAGACTCAAGGGAGCGGGTTTCTAAAAACAGAAAACATGACAAACTAACAGAGTCATGTTTAGAAACCGAGGTCCTTCTACTCATAGACAGCACAGGAGACGGCCTACTCCACAGCCTCCTGAGACCATGAAGCCCCAAGCCTCTGGTGAGCAGAAGAATCTGAAAACAACAGAAATAACAAAGATCCTGTGAAAGGAGAAAAGCGAGATGCAGTGAGTTCTCCTGGCATAGTAACGCTGTACGCTGAAGAACACTGCTCCCGTCAGCAAGCCAGTCAAGAAGGTGGAAAACGCAAGTGTGAAAACCAAGAAACGAGAAGGCAGATGTAAAGAGAAGGGCAGAAATGATGCAACGGAGATTCCATTCCCTGCAAACATATCCAAAAAATGCAAATTAAACCAAAATTGATTCTCTGAGATGATCACTTAGATAAACATACCTCTGGAGAGGAATTTTGTGAGATTTAAAAGGTAACCTATAGTAAGAAAAATGCAGAGTAAAATGGAGCAATAAACAAAGATTTAATACAATGTCAGCTAAGGTGTATTTTTTTCATCTCTCTCACTAAAATGCAAGTAAGTCTCACAAGGCTACAGACTTTTCTTTATTTGATTGCTGCTGTTACCCTAGCCCCTACATCGCCTAGAACATAGGAAGTGCTCAATAAGAATCTCCTAAATGAATACACTGAGGTGTTTTACAAGCACATTATGAACTATTGACTAAAATTTGAGAATCTAACTAGAAAAGTTTTAGAATCATATGAAATCCAACATAAATGCAGCAGGGAATTGATTTTTAATCTATACTCCCCTGAAATATGTCCCAGACTTAAATATTTTTACACATGACAGAGTAAGAGAGAAGGCAACACAATTCATTTAATCAGGCTAATAAAATTTTGATTCCAATTCTAACCAAGGTCCAAAGACAAAATGCAGGACAAATGAAAAAATGAAAAAAAAAAAAAGAAAAGAGGAAAAAATCTTAGAAAAATATCAAATCATAGAAGCTAATAAAATATTTTCAAAATTCATAATCACAAAAAAATGCTGTTTTTATCCCAAGAAAGCAAGGTGATATGGTTTTGCTGTGTCCCCACCAAATATCAACTTGAATTGTATCTCCCGGAATTCCCATGTTTTCTGGGAGGGACCCAGAGGCAGGAAATTAAATCATAGGGGCCAGCCTTTCCTATGCTAGTCTCGTGATTGTAAATAAGTCTCACAAGACCTGATGGTTTATCAGGGGTTTCCACTTTTGCTTCTTCCTCATTTTCTCTTGCCACCGCCATGTAAGAAGTGCCTTTCACCTCCTGCCATGATTCTGAGGCCTCCCAGCCATATGGAACTGTAAGTCCAATTAAACCTCTTTTTCTTCCCAGTCTTGGTTATGTCTTTATCAGCAGCGTGAAAACAGACTAATACAGTTAACCGGTACCAGCAGAGTGGGGTGTTGCTGAAAAGATACTCGAAACCGTGGAAGTGACTTTGGAACTGGGTAAGAGGCAGAGGTTAGAACAGTTTGGAGGGCTCAGAAGAAAACAGGAAAATGTGGGGAAGTTTGGAACCTCCTAGAGATTTGTCGAATGGCTTTGACGCAAGTGCTTGATAGTGATATGAACAATAAGGTCCAGGCTGACTGAGGTGATCTCAGATGGAGACGAGGAGCTTGTTGGGAAAGGTGATTCTTGTTACGTTTTAGCAAAGACACTAGCAGCATTTTACCCTGCCCTAGAGATTTGTCAGACTTTGAACCTGAGAGAGATGATTTAGGGTGTCTGGCAGAAGAAATTTCTAAGCAGAAAAGCATTCAAGAGGTGACTTGGGTGCTGTTAAAAGCACTCTGTTTTAAAAGGAAAACAGAGCATAAAAGATCTGAAAATTTGCAGCCTAATGATGCAGTAGAAAAGAAAAACCCATTTTTGGAGGAGAAATTGACGCCAGCTGCAGAAATTTGGATAAGTAGCAAGAAGCCTAATGGTAATCCCCAAGACTATGGGGAAAACGTCTCCAGGCCACATGAGAGACCCTCACGGCAGTCCCTCCCCTCACAGGCCTGGAGGCCAAGGAGGAAAATGTGGTTTTGGGGCCAGGCCCAGGGGCCCCATCCTGTTGCAGCCTAGGGACTTCATGCCCTGTGTCCCAGCCGCTCCAGCCACGGCTGAAAGGGACCAATGTACAGCTCTGGTTGTGGTTTCAGAATGGGGAAGCCCCAAACCTTGGAAGCTTCCACATGGTGTTGAGCCTGCAGGTACACAGAAGGCAAGAATCGAGGTTTGGGGACCTCCACCTAGATTTCAGAAGATGTATGGAAACGCCTGGATGCCCAGGCAAAAGTTTACTGCAGGGGTGGGGCCCTCATGGAGAACCTCTGCTAGGGCAGTGTGTAAGGAAAATGTGGGGTCAGAACCCCAACACAGACCCTACTGGGGCACTGTCTAGTGGAGCTGTGAGAAGAGAGCCACTGTCCTCCAGACCCCAGAATGGTAGATCCACCAACAGCTTGCACCACATGCCTGGAAAAGCCACAGACACTCAATGCCAGCCTGTGAAAGCAGCCAGGACGGAAGGGTCTACCCTGCAAAGCCACAAGCGCAAAGCTGCCCAAGACCATGGGAACCCACCTCATGTATCAGCATGACCTGGATGTGAGACCTGGAATCAAGGGAGATCATTCTGGAGCTTTAAAATTTGACTGCCCTGCTGGATTTCAGACTTGCATGGGTCCTGTAACCCCTTTGTTTTTGCCAATTTCTCCCATTTGGAATGGCTGTATTTACCCAATGCCTGTAACCTCACTGTGTCTAGGAACTAACTAGCTTGCTTTTGGTTTTACAGGCTCATAGGTGGAAGGGACTTACCTTGACTCAGATGAGACTTTGGACTGTGAACTTTTGGGTTAATGCTGAAATGAGTTAAGATGTTGGGGGACTGTTGGGAAGGCATGATTGGTTTTGAAATGTAAGGTCATGAGATTTGAGAAGCCAGGAGTAGAATGATATGGTTTGGCTGTGTCCCCATTCAAATCTCAACTTGTAGTGTAGCTCCCAGAATTCCCACATATTGTGGGAAGGACCCAGGGGGAGGTAACTGAATAATGGGGGTCAGTCTTTCCTGTGCTATTCTAGTGATGGTGAATAAGTCTCAGAGATCTGATGGTTTTATCAGGGGTTTCCACTTTTGTTTCTTCCTCATTCTTCCTGACATCACTATGTAAGAAATGCCTTTCACCGTCCACCATGATTCTGAGGTCTCCCCAGCCATGTGGAACTATAAGTCAAATTAAACCCCTTTTTCTTCCCAGTATCAGGTATGTCTTTATCAGCAGCATGAAAACAGACTAATACAAAAGGGCAGCTTAATATTATAACATCTGCCACTGTATTTCACCACATTAACGGACTAGGGGGAAAAACTCACATAATTTTAGTAGACGCTAAAAATTCATGCGACATAGTTCAACATCCAATTATGATGAATATTATCAAAACATGGAATAAAAAAAGTGCCTATAAATTGATTTGTTAAAAACATGTATCAAAAGTTATAGCATAGAGTAGAAAAGCAGAAAACAGAAACTTTTGACCCATTCCTATTAAGATAGAATCAAGTCAAAGATATCATATAACACTGAAGATGCTGACCCCAGTAATAAGAGAAAAATATGAGAGAATGGAAGGAAAGAGAGAAAACTCTGATGATTTAGAGATGATTTGATCATCTAAAGAGAAAAAAATCAACTCTTAGAATTAATGAGCTGAGTTCCAAAAACTTCTCAATAGCATTTTTCTACACTAACCAATGAGAAGATATTGTTGAATAAGATACCATTCAGAGCTGTAGCAAAAACTATGACATTCCTAGATTTAATCTGATAAATACAAACTTTAGTCATATTTTTAAAAAATATATTAAAGCAATATTAAAGAAGACTTGAAAAATAAAGAAATATACCCTGTTCACAGATAAGATAAAACATCATAAAGATGTTGATTCTCCTCAAAATATTCAATAAATTTTAATCAAGCACTAGCTGGATTATCTGAAAATAATTCAAACTAATTCTAAAGCTTGTGTGGAAAAATATAAATTTATAAATAGCTAAACCAATTTTGAAAAACTGAAGATACACTACCTATTTGACACACCTCAAAACCGATAAAAAAAAAAAAAACAGTGATACTGGTACAGCAGTAGACAAATGAATTAGAGAGAACTCGAAAACAGATAAGTGTGTATAAGAACCTTGATGTATTTTTATGGAAGCAGCAAGGAAGGAAGGAATAGATTATTCAGTATATGGCGCTACGAAAACTGAAGGGGGAAAAAAAAAGCCAAAACAGTGCTGGGAAAGGTTGGCCACTGTCTCATACCTCACACAAACATAAAATCCAAATTAACTGGCTATCCAAATGTGAACATAAAATTATAAAGGCATCAGAAGGATATACAGAAGAATATCTTTGTTTAAAGGATCCACAAAATTATTAACCATAAAACAAGAATGAATGACTGTGACATCAAAGCAAAGAATCTGTCCAAGAAAGACTCCTATAGAACAAAAGTTATAAATAGATGAGGGCCTTACAGAAGATATTTGGAACATGTAAATGCAACAAAGAATTATGTCTAAAATATACAAAAAACTTCAACATATTAACAAGAAATCCAGTAACCAATGGCAAACGGATATGAGAAGGATATTCATTGAAAGGGAAACCCAGGAAGTATTAAATGCAGATTTTTTTAACTCGAGTTGGTTTTTTAGGAAATTGTGTCACTCTAGGAGAATCCAATTTACTAGGTGGGTTTGTACTGATTCTCTCTTCTATCTGGCAGGGATCTGGATCATGATATGTTAGAGTTCTCGTTTTGTTGAAAGTAGTTCAGGACTTTCCTAACTACACTTCAGGTATTCCTTTGCTGGCTCATTAAATTGACCATTGCTGTCACCAAAACACACATGTATACACACACACATATGCATGAGATACTTCGCACCCAAGGAATTGGCAAAAATTACCAAATAGGATATCAATGATAATGAGTGTTTTCTGGTATTTCCTAGGGCTGCTGTAATAAAGTACCACAACTGAGTGACTTCGAACAACAGAAATGTATTGTTTCCCAGTTCTGAAGTCCAGAAGTCTGACATCAAGGTGTCAACATGGCCATGCTATCTCTGAAACCCACAGGAAACAAGAGATCCTTGCCTCTCCGTTCCCACGGTCTGGTGGTTTGCTGGCAGTCTTCGGCATCCTGGGCTTACAGAAGCAACTCCAATTCTCCATCTTCCCACGGCTTTCATCCCTCTGTGCATGTCTGCCTTTGTATCCAAATCTACCCTTTTTTCTGTATCCAAATCTACCCTTTTTATAAAGACACCAATCACACTGGATTCAACCCACCCTAACGACCTCATTTAACTTGATTACCACTGTAAGGGCTCTATGTCCAAATAAGAAACATTCTGCGGTACTGGGGGTTAAGGTTTCAACATATCTTTGTGTGGGGACACAGAGCAGTGTAATATTAAAGAGTAAGCCTGGCTCATCCTAGGACTGATGACTCAACCAGGGAAGGGAAAAAGAGGCTCCTGAAATTTAATCCTCTTCACAGGGTGGGGTACTCAGGAAGAATGCCTGTGTGCCAGTCCCGAGCTGAGCTTTTACGTAGCCAACAGAATTGATGCAACCTTTCCAAGAGCCGCACACTCTATATCCAAATGAAACTTGTTGACTAGGATCTCTCTCCACTGGCACTAACTATAATCCTTCTATAGTCTACTAACCACAAGCTAAACAGGGCACCTCAGAAACCATAACTATGACAACCCTTCAGCATACAAAATATGCACACATTTATTCCCAAGTCATAACGTAAGAGAAAATGTTACAGTCCAGGTTTTGAAATATAGACACAATTTTAAATGATGGAAAATTCTGAATTTAAGTTTTTTAAATATATATATTTCAAAAGTGAATTACTAATTTGAATTGCTGAGTAGATGGGCAAAAATACGATACTATTAATAGTGCATCTACAGACAGGCTAAAGCGTTTTTAAACATATTAAGAAATGGTAAGGCTGGGCGCAGTGGCTCGCGTCTGTAATCCCAGCACTTTGGGAGGCCGATGTGGGGGAATCACAAGGTCAAGAGATCGAGACCATCCTGGCTAGCATGGGGAAACCCCGTCACTACCAAAAATACAAAAATTAGCCAGGCGTGGTGGCACGTGCCTGTAGTCCCAGCTACTTGGGAGGCTGAGGCCAAAGGATCACTTGAACCCAGGAGGCAGAGGTTGCAGTGAGCTGAGACTGCTCCACTGCACTCAAGCCTGGTGACAGAGCAAGACTCCGTCCCAAAAAAAAAAGTGGTAGCATGTTAAATGCAATCTTCCTCCCTCTCCCAACTTCAAATCCAAACCAAACACCTCTCCTGGACCCACAGTTCCAGGCAAAGTATTTGGCCTCAGAGAGTAAACATCTTGTCTGCTACAGGACTAAGCTTCAGCATGAGAGAACTGGAAGACCAAGAGCGGAAGAACCCCAAGGTAAGGCTTTGCCCACACTTTATAGGACAAAGCAACCCACAGATAGGCCTGGATCCCGAAGGGAATCACAACAGTTGCCATGGCTTCCAAGATGAGAGGAGGCAGAGATGTTTTCCTGAAGGTAGAAAAACAAAGGAACCTAGGAGCAGAGACATCTCCTGCGGGTGTCTCAAGACGGGACAAGGACTTGTTGCAGATTCACCACCTGCCACATGGATAGAAATCACTGACCTGCCATTACACAAGGCAGCCCAGAAATGTGACCTGAGCTGCAATAACACAAAGAAAAACTAACCACATGCCTCAGGGGGTACCCACAGCCAAAGACAGAACAAACAAGAAAAATCCTTCCAACTCCTAATGAGTTTGAGCTCCTGGAAGACACAGGTGACAACCTGAAGAAACAACAAGCACTTCAGGAGATTCAAGTAAATATTTTTAAAAGGACCCTTTTAAAACAAATATATATATATATATAATCCATGAACAAAAATATTCGGCAGATAAATTGAAGCATCAGCACCACCAACATTAGAGACCTCAAATAAGTATCAACCACAGAGCAACACTTCTACAAAGATAAAAATCACGGAAAGACTCTGCAAAGATCTGTAGAAAATCTAAATGCAAACAAAAGAAATTGCAAAAGTATGTGAGATGATAATCAAATAGAATGAATGTCGCTGAGTCAGATAAAACCTAACATTCTGTGGTGAAGACAAATATTTTTTTAAAAAATAACAAGCTTCCAGATAAGCTTGTAACAGGTTACAACAGGCTTTTCATCTACAATGCTGTGGAACGACTCTACCCACTTCAGAGGGACAAGCTCCACAAACTGAAACTTCCATAGCTAGATAAGAAACCACTCACCTCTCAGGTAATAGAGACTTGCAGATATGCAAGGATTTAGAAGTTGTATTATCTAAAAAGGGATGGAAGGAAACTATTTGAAAAATAAGTATAACTAAGCACGTACAGGAGATTTTGAGATAGGAGAAGAAGAGGAGAAAAAACAATAGACCAAGATCTGGGTAATAAGACTGGAATATATAATTATGTTAAGTAAGGAAAACTGCAAAGAGAATCTCAGTCTAGATCTAATGTTAGGCCTCAGGGAAAGGGAGATGCAGAGGAAAATGTATTCTATGCTGGTTATTTTGCTTGCCCCATCCCTAGCCCCCGACACACCCCAGCCCCATCTATTATCTGGCTTCTACCAGATCCAATTACACTCCCTTACCCTGCCATGGGAGGCTGCACGCTAGAGACTGTATCATCTTGGCTACTTGGCCAGTGGCTTCCAACTAGATTTGACCCAATACAATGTGTAGGCTAAAAATGAGAAAAAAGAACAGAGAGATCAGGCTAATTCTTCCCCTTTCTCTCCCATTGTCTCAAGAAATCCCATAAACTAAAACTCCACCTGATTGCCCTCACCATGGCCCCAGATTTGTTTTTCTGGTTTCAGCAACAGCATTTCTTTCTCGAACCTTTTTGGCCATTCAGGATGATGTCCTCCTACTGTTGCTACCGTCTGTGGCTTGAATTCTTTGTAGGGTCTCCTACACATTTGTAAGCTCTCCCCTTCTTTAAAGTGTCTTCATGTCAGTTGTGAACTATTTCCTGCTAGAAATTTTAATATACATTCCAAACTTCTTATTTGGGGAAAAGATAGAGGATAGTGTAGGGATGATAAGAGTGAGAAAGGTACTTTTTTTATATGAAATAAAACCTAGATTTATTGTTACCTTTTGATTTAATTACATTCTTTATCAAGAGATCCACTCTGGTTGCCAAGACCAAGAAAAGTACACAATGAAATTATATATTTGCTAACTTACTTGTTTGCTAGGTTTTAGGTACAAACTTACCTAAGTTTATATGAGCAATATAAAAACTCTCTAATATTCATGATGGCAAGTTGTGAATTATCTGTTGACTTATGGTACCAGAATTGCAAGTGTGAATTCCGTAGGATATCAGAAAACTATTTACTGGACTCTGTCATTACAGACCTGTAATATATTCCTTTTAACTGCAAAATACCTGAGCCATTACAGACTGCTACGAGGTGTACTGATGGCTTTCCTTCTCTTACTCACATTTCTTCCCTCCAGAAGCTGCAGGTCCAAGTCACTATCTCAGACCTAAATAAATACTACTTTATAATACCAGTATTATGCAAGAAGCACTGAATCCAATCAACATTTTTTCCTTTTAGAAATTTCGACCGGGCTATCATCAAGGCTCCAGACACTGTCTTGGTACTGAATGGTTTAGCATTTCCCTTCAAGAAGTTTGTACCAAAGACAGGCAACTAATACTAAGTGAAGTGGCGCAAGAGTGTCATTCTCCTTTAGTAAAATATTCACAGAATCAACGTCACTGGAAGCAATTATGGTATCACAGAAAGCGCACCAGGACTGAGTCCAAGGTTTGGATTTAAGGCTTCCTCTTCTTTGTACAAGTTACCTAGGCCATTTCATATTCAGTTTTCTTTTTTTTTTTTTTAAAGAGAGAAAAGGAGAAAGAAAGAAACAGCAAAAGAAAGAAAAAAAGAAAAAGAAAGAGAAGAGATTTTAGAAAAAGAAAAGGAGAAAGAAAGAAACAGCAAAAGAAAGAAAAAAGAATGAAAGAGAAAGAAAGAGGAAGAGATTTTAGAAAAGGAGAAAGAAACAGCAAAAGAAAGAAAAAAAAAGAATGAAAGAGAGAAAGAAAGAGGAAGAGAAAGAGGGAGAGAGAATGGG